>VXAZ01001543.1:304094-456025 GCA_013399875.1 Gymnorhina tibicen
CCTCGCCCGTCCGCCGCCGGCGGGCTGCGGACGGAGCCGGAGCGGGCGTCATGGCCTCCCCGCGCGGGTGAGTGCCCTGAACAAAAGGCCGGCGAAGCTAGGCTGAGCTGGGCTGAGCCGAGCGAGGGACGTCCGTCGGGGAGAGCCCTGCCCGGTATTGTTTTGGCGGAGGGGAGGGTGGAGGGTGTCGCCCGCCGCCGCCCCGCCCGCGGGGTCACGTGCCGGGTTTCGGGGCCGCGACGGCGGAGCCGTGCCCGGGAGCCCTTCCCCAGGCGCCGCACGGAGAGGCTGGGAGGGAGAGCCGGGATCGCCGGCAAAGCTTCCCGGCCACTCCTGCCGGGCCCCGCTGCCGGTCCAGGCCCCCTCCCGCGGAGCCGTGTGCCTGCAGGAGGCGGCGCCCCGCGCCGGTGCGGAGCGAGGTGCGCGCAGAGCGCTGGATCGGGCCCGGACTTAGGCTGGACTCGATGATCCCGGAGGTCTTTCCCGACCTGATTGATTCTGTGGTTCTGTGAGTCGGGGGTTTCGTTGTGCTGGGCAGAAAAATAGGTCAGGAGCATTAGCCGTGGCGGCGTCACGCGTGGCGGAATCCCCTGGCCGAGCCGGCGCAGCGCTCTAATTCCCAGGGCGATGTGCAGCGCTTTAGTGTGTGGCTTCGTCCCTGCGGATGTCAGCGCTGTGCCCGGCCGGCCTCGGGCTCTGCCGCCGGCGGCCTGAGCGGAGCCGCACGGGCGGTCACCGGAGCGCAGCGCGGAGCACCCAGACAGAAGTAACTAAGTGTTCCTAGTGGGAGTGCTTTTGTTTCTTTGTGCTTGACGGCCTCGGCTCGAGTGTTTGCATTGCATCCCTTCGGAATGTTAAAAGGAGACGTGAAATGTGAAAACGGGTCTCGCTGTTGGCGCGGTACATGTTGCCGCCACTGAAAAATTGTTGTAAAATATTAACTAAATGCGAGGGAAGAAGACAACCGGAATGGTAAAATAGTTAAACTGAAATTGTGGGGATTTTAATTTTAGTACCGCTTTTCAGTGATATTCAGAGAAATGCTGTAGGTTTTGTTACTGGTGTGTAATATGCAGCTATGTATTAACAAATATAAGGAGGAGTAGGGAGCAGAGCTTTAAAACGTTTTGCTTCTGTCAGGTTTGTAATACTAAAAATCCAGTCCTCCTCTCTTTGTTAGCTGCTGCCTCTGGACGGTGGGCTACTTAAAAATAGATTCTGAAGCATCTCTAAAAATGTGGTACCAAAAATTACAGTGTGTAATAGTAATAGAGACATGGTGAAATCTGAATCTTCGTTTGGTAATTTTGAATAAATCTTAAATACTGAATGTTTTTGCAAGAACTTGCTTTATAGTCTTGTGTGGTTAATACTGTAGTTTCTGTCCAAGTGTATTGAAGTGCCAGTTGTTTAAGTTGCTATAATGCAAAATCTGTAGTGAGTGAAAGAAAAAGTTTGTTCTTGTTTCCTTCAAAATATATTGCATCAATTTAGGTGTAATTGAATTGTCATTTATTTAAAGAGCTTGAACTGCGGTATTTTTATAGCCTATTGAATAGTGGGCCCCTGGAAAAGCCTTCATATTGAAATTGATGTTTTGTGCATGTTAATCAAGTGTATATATATATATATATATATATATTCACGAAGAGATGTCCCTGTACTTATTGCAGCTCCTGAAGCACTGGCAACTTAAGATGAACCAGTTTCTGTTTCATTTTTTGCACAATTTTGATTTTGAGTGAGAAAATAACATTTTTCTTTGTTAAACAGATTGAAATTGGATATATGCTCAAAATTCAAGCTCAGTGCTCCAGTTGTAGCATAGGGAACAACCTCATTTTCAATAGATGTAGCATTTTAATACTGAAATGGCTGACTGTTCTGTACTTGACTATTCTTCTATGATTCAGCTCCAAATGTACATATAAATGTTGGGCGGTTATTAATGTGCAGTAGCCAGCGATAAGGAATGACAGGCAACTTGAAGCCTCGTCACAATCAGCAATGCGTGAGAATATTCTAAGTTTAAGAAACAGATACAAAAAAGTAGGCAAGCACAAGAAACAGTAAGGTTATTTATCTGTTGTGCTCTCCAGTGCCAGGGACAGTTTTAAACACACCTGATAAGACTCTGTACCTCAAGCTGGTAGTGTATTGACAGTAGCAGACCGTCAGACAGGAGAGTGATTTTTCCCATTAAATAAACAGCAGCCACCTTCTTTCTTCCCCCACTGTCTGGCTCATGGTGACTTGTGGGGAAGGGCAGAATTCAGGGGATCTTTTTCCCCTCCTGCCCCCCAGTTGAGTTACAAATTAGGGAGCTTGATGGAAAAAACCCCAAGTATTAATTACAGAAGAGCATTTATACTTGTGAATTAATACTGTAGCTCTGCTGAGTTTTCAAGGGGGAAAATGATGAATTTGTGATAGCTATTTTAGAATAATCTGTATGGAGTTGTAGAATTAATGAGATTTCTATCATTTGAAGTAGGATTCAAATAATAGTCTTTGGCTGGTGTTAGTTGAATTCACCAATATTTTGCACTTTGTTTTTAAAAAGCTAAGATTTTACTTATGGAGGAAGCTTAAAACTGTAGGTAACTCTTCATCAGTATATAGGAGCTGGCTTCCTAAATACATATTCTTCTGGTTTTGGTTTGGGTGGGTTTTTTGTTTGTTTGTTGGGGTTTTTTTTGTAATTGTTGCTGGTTTTTCCCCAAACAAATAAGGGTGGAAAAATTGTGCTGGATGTGGTAATTGACTGGGTCTCATAGTTTAATGAGCACAGTTGACTGAGCTGACAAGAAATGGTTTCATTCCATCTCAGCCTAGTAAAAGCTTAACATTGTTCTTAAGGAGATCTTGAAGTCATTTTGGGAGATAGGTCTGGTAGGAAGTCCATGACTTCAAAATCTTAAATTGTGGAAGAAGCGGACATGCCTTCTCCCAGTAAACATCCTGAGAGACTTTCAAGGGGACAAAGAGAACAGTTCCATGCTGGTTGAGTCTGAGTTTGGATGGGGATGTTGCCCAATTCTTGTTCCTGATCAGCAACACTGTGCTTCTGTCTGTTGCATCTTTAAAGTTTCAAAATCAGTGTGTGATAGGATGCAGGGGTTTAGGAAGGGATGGATACCTGCAGGTTGCTGAAGATAGCGTGACTCCTCATACTACAGGAAAAAGAAAAAACTAATTGCTAAGTGCAGAACACAGCTCTTAGCCAGGTGACTTCAAAGGAGGAGTCATCATCCAAGAAGGGGCGCATGTGTAACCACAAGTGTTTGTCAGTCCGTTCAGTAGAATTTTCAAGACTGGCTTATTAAATAAATAATGTCATGAAATGTAGAGGTTACCTGATGTCAGTGTGTGAACTAGTTCTTTTCAAGAGCTTTGCAGAAATTGGAAAGTTGCCTTACCACAATCCTGTAATTATGCCTTCCTTGGATTCTTCTAGGTATAATTACATACCTTGAATATGTGCATGCATTTTTATTTCCTAAGAAATCTCCTAGAACTGACCCAGCCTTTTTCTGCCATCTCCACATAGCATTTGGTTTTATGATGTGCTACCTCTAGTAGTGGATAGTGAGAGGTAGTAGATAAAGGCTTCACGTGATATCTATTGAAGTAACAGAAAGCAGCTACCAAGATGAAGGACTGAACACCACACCCAGAGCATCAAGCTTGCTGTAGCTGTCTCTTTCATCATAGAAAACATAGTATCTTGTCTCAGTGGATTAGTAGAGCCACAATTCTAACGCGATTGCAGCTCTTGGTTTCAGATTGATGTGTGAAGAAAGGAAAGCTGCTAGAACTATGAGGGAAGGAAAGGTGTGGATAGGCTTGTTAACTTTTGCATTTTTCCTTTGGAGTTCATTCTAAAAATAGCACGGAATGCTACATGGAGCTCAGCTATAAAGAAAATAACATACTTGAGTAATGCTTCATGCACTGAAGTCAACTGAACACTGATATTATTAATGTTAAATGTTCAATCATTTTGATGAAGGACTATAGCACAGAACACTATAATGCTTCTTCTTCTTTCAGAGACTTATCACTTCTTGACTTCACTCAGCTCTTACGTGTCTTCTCTGCACTGTGTTTATGCTGAAATGATCTTTCCTTGAACAAATTGAAATCAAAGAGGTGATGTTCTCAGATCTGCTTCAGATCATTCCTATGTATAATGTTTTGCAGCTGCTGGAAACTGTAGTTCAAAATGTTTAAGAATCATCCAGAAAGCTACAGACCAGAAGGAAGATGTGACTCTGTGGCTCATCAGTCTTTTTACAGAGGAGTCACTGAAGATGGTTCTCTTAGGTCAAGACCTTCTTGTTTAGGGTGTGAGAATGCAAGAGTGATGATCTCCCTTCCCTTTCTGAGTTTGCAGATTCCTACTTCCCTACTATAGGAACTTCTTATGTATTTGTTAAGCACTTAGTGATTATTAGGTATTTGTGAAATGACTTGGCTTAGATTCTGGTTGGTGACATTCACCAAATGTATTGTGACTGACATTACCTGCTAGCTTGAAGAGGGGTATATTACCTCTGAGGTGTGGAGGCTGAGTTACATCCTTGTCCTCCTTTTTAGAGATCATATGCACTCTTTCCATTGTTGAACCATGGTGCCCATCAGGACATTTTAAAGAAATAGAGGAAGGTGCTAATTAATTTTTTTTGTTGTTTGTTTACCTTGTTAAGTATCAAATGTAAGTCACAGAGTTTGTTTATAAGGTGGTATGAGGACATATATATGTAGATTTATAAAGAAGAAAGTGCTGAATGGTTCTGAGGTTCATTCATTAAACGTATGCAATGATCTCTGTAAAAGAGGACAAGGATTCAAGGCTCTGAGCCTCGAAATATAAAGAGGCAGATTTCTGCTTGAAATACGGAGACCTGAGGGAAATCGGCTATTCACGTGCACTGTTTTTTCAAGTGTCTGATACTAGTCCGTGTCAGGACAAGACACATGGCTAGACGGTCCTTTGGAATGGTGTGATACAGATGGTTTTATAAACAGATTTAGGAAGCCATTGCGACTTTTTAAATTTTCTATATATAAGGGATCATTTATTAGAGGTTAAATTTGCATAAGCATAACATGCTCGCAACTTCGGTCTTGTTTCTCCTTTTGTGTTACTCCTTTTGTGAGGTCACTGTATGGAAATGAGCAATTAACTTACTATAGTCAAAAATAATTGCCTTTTATAATGCTTAAAAAAAGATGATTTGTTTAAGCCAGACATCAGAGTAAAAACTGTGGATCAAAATTGATGGTTGCAAAAAATGAAGCAGAAATCCAATGGTAGTTTTATTGAAAATAGCCTGCCTCAAGTAAATAAAAGCGTAGTATTTTCCTTTCTGTAACAGAGCCATGGCATTGTACTTTGCTTGCTCGTACCTCTGGACAACATTGTAACGGTGGTATTATTTGCTTTCTGTTAGTTTGCAGAGCAGCTGAAACGCTGTAGTGTACCGCTGAGCTGGACAAGTCAGGAATGAGCCAGCCTTGGGAAGGAGGACCTGCCATCCTAGCTGGAGGCATCTGAAGAGAGGACATTTCAGTCTTGTGGCATGCTTCAGTAGAAATTACTCAGAAAAAGTAAGCTGTTGTTTTGTTAATGAACTTAAACATGTCAGCTCCTTGATGGACTGCTTAGTTGCAGTCAGAATTTGACCTGGAATTTGAAGTGGTTTTGTATGGATTTACTTTTTCTTCCATTAAAGTCCAAATAGGCATGGGGTCTTTTCATGTAGGTGTTACACACCACCTCTTCCGTACTTCATGTATTGATGAAGGCCCCATAGCTTAGAAATTAAATGTACTATTTAATATTAAAAATAAAAACCACAAGAGGTGGGATCTGGCAAGATTTTGGACTAATTCCTTCTCAGTTTTAGGCTGTATTTATGCTAAAATGCAGAGTTCAGGTTCTTATTCCTCACTTATTTATACCTGAATTAAGGATCTAAATACTTCAAATAAAATCATTTTTAGATTTTTTCCTTGAGTTTAGTTAATTTGTAGTCAAGTAGTCAGTAGTCAAGAAACTGATTTTCCATGATGCCAGGAGTGTCTTAAAGGGAACCTAATCCTCCAAAAAATAGAGCTTTCCTGTTTGATAACAGTTCTAATTTAAAGCCTGTTTTGATTGAACCTTGTTATAAAATATTACTCTTAATTTCGGGAAAAATACTGTGTGGTCATTTTTGTTTAATTTTTATTACCATGAAGTTGCAGTGGAAGTTCTTCCACAGCCATAATGTGGCAGAATAGCAGTCCGAGATGTTTGTCCTCGGTTCTGAAGGCTTACTTCTTCAGTAAAAACCTATGTACGTGTACATCCTCCTACCAGCTTATAAACAAACTCTGGCCTAGATTTGAAATTAAAAAGGTAAATTAAAAAAAGGTTAATTAGCACCATGCTTTAAAAACAAGAAGTGACACAGCATCAGTGTAGTTGATAGAAATCTTCAAGTGCATAATTGTCCTGCATTCTGAGCACATGCCACTGCAGTTGTGCTTATTTTATAAGAGTTTTATGTTCCTGGGTAGCACTTTTAGAGATAAGGGTTTGCTCTTCCAGCTCTATTCATTTTATACACAACATCTTCCTTAGAGTCAATGAAAATCAAGTAAGAATTTCAAGAAAAGGCATTTACTCCTTTCCATATCCTGCATTATTATCTTGATCTAGTAAGAAATTAAAGGTCCTTCAAATTAATGGGTGACCTATTGAGCACACTTCAAATGTTAGCATTTTTTGCTTCCAGTAAACAAGTGAGAACTTTTAATTCTTTTAGTTTACCTCAGGGTAAACTCTCTTTAGTTTAGCTCACAGTATCAGAATTTGGTTTGTCAAAATGCACTGCCTTTCTAATCTCTGCATTGCATTTTAATCACCTCCAAAATCTTAATTATGATACGTGACTTGTGTAGAAGTTACTTACCTACAGGTTGTTCTAATCTTTTCTTTGACTCTGAAAAGGAAAACGTTATAAAGGATATTCAGGGAGAAGCATCCTTTTTAAAAACTGTAGCACAGAAGTAAAAATCTCTGCTGCTGTGCCTTTTTGCACTGTAGTATCTCATTGTGGGGGCACTTGAAAATTGAGATCCTTTACCTCAGCCATGGTTAGCACAAATTAATCAATAAATGGATTTCTCTTTCAGCTCTTCTGTTGTGAAATGATGGCTGGGTTGTGTTTGTGGTGTTCTGAAATCTCAAAAGACTTTCTTCTCTCCTTTTTCTAATAAGTTTCTTGGTATAAACCCTGACATTTGCTGTAAAAATCTGTTGTTTTTACAAAATACAGCCTCAGAAGTGTAAGGCTTCCAAAAAGCAACTTGTTCACAACATTGTTAGAATGGATCTCACAGATGCGTGCTGTGCAGTAAAAACACAGTTACCAGCTGGTAGGTAATGCTGTGTCTGTATCTGGCATGCTGATTTAAGAACTGTTAGGCAGATTTGTCATTAATCTCAGAAAAAGAAATTCAGATATGAAACTGAAACATAGGTGGATACAATTATGTACTACTTCAGGAAAAAGCATTTGAGCTGTACAGCTTTTGAAAGAATTACTTGATAAAAAAAGGATTAAAGCGGCGTTGGTCTTTCAAGAGGAAATTATAGTGATAGAAGGGAACAGACAGCATAGAGAAAAATATTTTAAGTAAACAGCACATGATACATTTATGTAAAGATAAATACAGATACTGAAGCATAATTTTTTTTTTTTTATTCCCAGCATATATTTATAAGATTTTTAAAGAAGTGGAGGCTTTTACAGTAATACTAGGCATTTTCTCTTGAGGTAACACATTTTGTTAGAAATGTGTATAACATTAGAACAGGCTGTCCAGGGAGCCTGTGGTATTTCCATCCTTGCAGGTTTCAGAAAAATTCAGCTAGACAAAGCCACAGCTGATCTAATCTAGTATTGGTGTTGGTGCCATGTGGAACAGGAGACTGGACTAGGTGACCCTTAAAGGTCCCTTTTGACCTGCATGCTTGTGGTAGTTTTGCATGAACTATTCCTAACTGCCTGTAGAACAAAGACTACTTTCATTGAAAGGCTGTTTTGTTGAATATCAGTCTTGAAGTTCCTTGGGGATTTTAAATGGAAAAAGGCACCTTTTCAGGCTCCATTCCACAAAGCCCATTCTTCTTCCTCATTTGGTATCTGATGTTTGGTTTTGATTGTTAATAAATAAAAGGAAGATTACCATGAAACAGACCGGGAAAGATTGCCATGGCAAAAATGTAGTTGAGAAGGCATTTGCTTATTTAGACTAGAATTTTTCAACTACTTAAATCCTACACAATGCCAAAGTGACGCAGTTTTGCATTCCCCATTCTCTTACAGTTACAAAATCATCTTTAATAACAGAAATAAGATATGGCCAGAGAAAGTAAAGGCAATGACTTCACAAGCCAGACAAGTCAGAGTTGTGTGTCTTCTGCAATATACTCACTGCTGCTTCTGCTGGTCGGCAGTGATTCCTTTCGAGAGGCACTCGCATATATCAGGGAATTCACTCGATGTTTAAGAAAAAGGAATCCAAGGTATCTTTTGAAAAGGCCACCTCAGTTTTCAAATCTGGTTATTTCTGCAGCCCTGTGGTTGTTCTGAGCTCAGTTTGAGGGATAGTGTACCATGGTGCATGGGAACTAAGAAACAGAGTGGGGGAATTCTTCAGCTGGGTATTGCTGTCAGGCATATTTTCTACTGTGTAAACCTAGTCCGAGATACTGTTCAGGCAGTCCCTTAATCAAGCAGATGATCACCTGTATTCTGAAGAGGGATTGTTTAAGTTCAATTTGCAGCCACATCACCTCTTGTGGAAAGAACCATAATTTCTTTCAATTTCCTGAGGAGGCCCCAAAGTAACTGGTTGGCTGAAGGTTCATTAATCAACACTACTTCAGAGAATGAACAGAGGAAATAACAAAATTTGTTTTCTAACTTGGGATGTTAACATGCTGAAAATTAAACAGATAAAATATTGGTGGTTAGGAAAAGAAGTTTTCCCAGTACTCGATTTAGTCTGTCACCTCAGGATACAGTAACTTACTTTAATTTGAGGTAAACATCTCATTCCATGGATGTTGAGGTGAAATGTGATGCGAGGTGCTAGTTTAAGTTGACACAATAAACTGATTTAAATTTCTTTGATCCTCTGCAGGATGGCTGGCTGTGGTGAAATAGACCATTCGATCAACATGCTTCCCACAAATAGGAAGACAAATGAGTCATGTACGAATGCAGCACCTTCCCTGCAAGTCCCTGAATGTGCTATCTGTCTGCAAACATGCGTGCATCCAGTAAGTCTGCCCTGTAAACATGTTTTCTGCTATCTGTGTGTGAAGGGAGCTTCTTGGCTTGGGAAACGATGTGCGCTCTGCCGGCAAGAGATTCCCGAGGATTTTCTTGACAAGCCAACCTTACTGTCACCTGAAGAACTCAAAGCAGCAAGCAGAGGCAATGGAGAATATGCTTGGTACTATGAAGGTAGAAATGGCTGGTGGCAGTATGATGAACGTACCAGCAGAGAGCTGGAAGATGCCTTTTCCAAGGGTAAAAAGAGCACTGAAATGCTAATTGCTGGTTTTTTATACGTAGCAGACCTTGAAAATATGGTTCAGTATAGGAGAAATGAGCACGGACGTCGCAGAAAAATAAAACGGGACATAATAGACATACCAAAGAAGGGAGTGGCTGGGCTGAGGCTGGACTGTGACACCAACACTGTTAACCTGGCACGAGAGAGCTCTGCTGACGGTGCGGACAGCACACTGACTCCAGGGGCTGCAGCTGTGCAGCCTCTGGCATCCATTTCCGTGAGGCCCCTGCCAGCACTAGATGGTCAGCTCGTGAGTCCTTCAACGCCATCACCCGATGCAAGCAATTCTCTAGAGAACTCTTTTGCGCACTTGCAAATAAATGGAGACAGTATGGCTGAAAGGAGTCACAGGGTAGAGGGAGAAGAAGACCACGAATCATCATCTTCTGGTAGGGTGCCAGCCCCCGACACCTCTGTTGAGGAGACCGAATCGGATGCCAGCAGTGACAGTGAGGATGTGTCTGCCCACCTTCAGCAACGCCCATCCTCTGGTCAGCAGAGACACTTGAATGCCGGTGTAAGCCAGCCAGGAGCAGATAGACCAGGGGCAGGGGGTGGGGTGGCAAACACAAGTGTAAGATCTAGAAGGCCAGATGGACAGTGCACAGTCACTGAAGTTTAAATCTAGAGCCATGCGAAAAAAATATTGTTGTAATTATCTGTAAATTTTCTGTCCTCATTGGCATTGCACTCAAACCTAGCAGTGTGTTTGGTGGGAGGGTGGGGTGAAGGGGAGAAACAGATTTGGCCTGTTTTAACTTAAGTCTCTTAACATGTCTCAGCTGGAGGACTGTTTAACTCTAGGAAACTGGGTTGTCCTGTTAATGGTTTGAAAGCTGTTTAGCAATGCCCAGTTTTCTTGAAAATGTCTTGTGTTTATTTTGTAGCATTTTCCCCTTGAAGATACTCTATCCCTTTTTGGCCAACATATATCTACTGTACAACTTGAATTGTCTTCATTCTCTTGACTGTTGCATTAAGTGTCTTACTACTTTCTGCATGGATTGATGTATGAAAAGAACACTAAAGCAATGTGGAATCAGGCAAGGTGTTGGGTGTGAGCAGGATGCTTAATTTAATGTGAGAAAATAGATGTGAGTTTGGAGTTAAAATGTGTTTTTACTAGACAAGAGCAATCATTTACCTTCTTTCAATGGTAATGTAAAAAT
This sequence comes from Gymnorhina tibicen, assembly GCA_013399875.1. NCBI lineage: Eukaryota > Metazoa > Chordata > Aves > Passeriformes > Artamidae > Gymnorhina > Gymnorhina tibicen. Next base: position 314,903 of record VXAZ01001543.1, read on the forward strand.
GCTGTTAACTTGTGTTGCAAATCCTTACCTTTACACTCTCCATGGCTTTTTCACTGGCTTTGCCATCTAGTCCTTGTAGTTTTGTTTTTTGAGATCTTTCTTGATCTGTCTTGTTTTTGTTACAAAATTTATAATTTAATAAAACTACATTTTATCAGTAACAATCTCCGATATGTTTCCAGTTTCATTGAACTTCACTGAAGGAATTTCAAAGAAAATTATCATAAAACAGCTTACTGTGTTTACCAAAAGGGAGGACTAGTTCTGAGTGGCATGCTGAAGTTCTTGCATCCCTGACTGGCTGTCTCTCAAACACAATGCTGTAGGAGTACCATCTTTTACTGAAAAATCACGAGTTGCAGGCTTTAATACACAGACATCTGAAGGGTTGATTAACTCACTTCACTGTTGATGGCAGGCAGAAGTATGACACAGCCTTATTTTAACAGCAAAAATGCTGAAATAAAAGACTGTAATTTATCAAAGTTGACCATATAACAAAGGACATGGACATTAAGGACTATAGTGCTGTTTATCTGTTCGTAGCAAAACTGGTGGCAGTACAGAAACCGTAGTTTTGTGCTTGTACTAGCAATGCAGGAGCTGCATTTCTACAGACTTCTGAGTATTAGAAGCCAGATCTTGAGGAACACAGCTTGTCTTTTCTGTCCCTGGCAGTTGTTTTACATTTTTTCAGATTGAGAAATGGCATTAGTTGACTCTGGACTCAGTCTTTAAAATAAAGCTAATTAAACTCCAATTCTTAGTATATGTATCACAGAGTAGAAAGGGACTGTAGCTGATACACAGGTACTACTGATTTAAGACAAAAGTTGCTTTAGGCAAACAACCATTTGAAGGGAATTAAAAGGGCCAATTTTTAAAAATGGTAGATTTAACTTACTGTAATGATGGATGACAGGTCTGATCTTGGACAAAGCTGTGCCCTCCCTCCTCTGCCTACAGGTGAGATCAGTGGGTCAGGAAAGTGCAGATGAGCCTAGGATGGAATAAGGAATATTTCCTTCATTCTCAGCATGGAATAGATGCTCTTGATCACAGATTTTCCCTGTCATCTTCCAGTCCATAAGGAAATAAGCCAATTACATGGACTTCAGAAGCAAACTGGATGGAATGCTTTTTTCTCTGTTAGTTGCTAGCTGTCTTATTTCTCTGATTTGAGTTTGTATACAGTGGCTCTAACCAGTCTGACTTCGTGCTGCAAAAGCCTTCACTAAGAAAGAACACTTCAGCTGTGTGCACAAACTTTACTTCGTGTGAGAGTATAGGCTGAAAAAAGCAAGAAACAAAATACAGGAACATGACTGACTAAATACTTAATTTTAGGATTTTCAGCCCAAACAGTCTACAAATAATTTTATCAGTGATTGTTCTTGGGGTTTTTGACCCAAGTAGAGAGTTCAGCCCCACACCCATGATGCTGCTATTGGCTCCTGCTGGCTGACTGCAGCTGTGAAACACTAAAATTAGTTAAAATAAGGCTGGTGAGAGCTTAACAGCCAGTCATCAGAGTGGTAAATGCACTTCCCAGATCAAGCTAGGGGAAAATAGTAACTGGTAATTCCCATCTTATACTTAAACCATTACTTTCAGTAGGAAATGTGTTCTGTCTTATTTTAGCAAAGCCACAGCCACACTGCATTATATGGTTGACTGTAATTCATGTACTAAGTGATTTTCAACTTGTACAGCATAGTCAGACAAATACACAGTAAAGCAGAAGGGAAAATGAAAAAGGAAATTTAAATACTATAAAATCTACAGCATCTCATCATTTCCAGAACAGATAACCACAGATACAGGAATCCTATTTCATGGCTAAAAAAAGCATAAATCATATAGTGAACCAAGCATTCTGCAAGAACACTTCGCTTATCCAGATTGACCATTTGGTAAATATATTTCTATCAGCAGCAAGTAAGATAGAAGTATCTGTATTACTAAAAGTGACCTCCAGTATCCAACTTTACAAGCTTGGTACAGAATCCACACCCCTATTAAACCCTTGCGTTGTCCCAGTACACAGAGAAAAAAACCAGACAGACATTTCACAATGTAATAGGAAACTTAGTTTGCTGAGGAGGAAGCTGACAAACTAGCCCCTAGGAAGTACAAAAGCTGGCATGCTATTTAATTAGGAGACTGGGACTATCAATTTTGTTGTTTCTAATTTATTTTGCGCATTTAGTGCTTGTTTGTTTTTAAGCCATTTCAGAAGGGAAAAAAAAATCCATGAGATGAAGCTTGACATCTTTAATAATTGTAAAGAAAATACAAGTACTTACCAACTGCTGGTTAAAGGTATTTGTCACTTTAAGATGATAAGAAAGTATTCTTTCTTATAAAGATTAAAATAAAAGAAATAAAACATTTAGCTTTCAAATGGTAAAATGGGATTCCATTTCATCTCAGTCTGGAACTCTCATCCTAGCACTCACGGTAATTTAGTCGGGCTGGTTTTTGTATGAAGGACTCTACTTCCTTTTAGAAGAAAATAAACCAGAGAATATGGTATTAAACTACTCACAAAATCCTTGAGCAAAACCTGTAATGGTCTTCAGAATGTCCTGTACCTATGTTTGGTATATTTATGATCCCAACAAAATGGGTTTCCATAACCCTTTCTGAAACTGTTCTGAATGTGTCTTGCTCTGTACTAGTTAATTATTTGTCCTGTTTTCTTAGAAGCAAACACTGGCCTTTGATACAAATCAGAGAGGGTGGCCGGGGAAATACATTTGCTGAAATGAGAAGTAAGCTCATTGTCTTTAAATCAAAATGGAAAGAGATTCCCCACAGGTGTACTTACCATTCACTTAGTGCCAGCACAGAACTGGTTCAAAATGTGAAAGAAACTAGACTCTGCTTTTGTCCTACAATTTCCTCCCTTTCAAATTTCTATTACCCAGTACACAGAATACACTTATGAGCCTAATACACTAAAGAAAAAAAGATTCAAGGGTCTTGCTCAGGTTCTAAGTAATTTTCACACCAATTTAAAAAACAATAACAGTATTAGTAATGGCACATTAATTCTTGCTAAAAGCAAAGACATAACCAGTTGCCCTTTAAAACATTTTTTTTCACTCATAACAACATGATGTGCTATTGCTTCAAAAAGCTGGATGAGTATGGACTGGAGTGTCCCTTGAAGGTTCAGTGATGCTACAGTCTGGAATCCTTCATGACTCTTGAGAAACTTCATGAAAAGCAGAACAGCTTCACTACTAAACAAGTAGTCAAGTACTGGCTGACTATACTAAAACATTCACAGTTGTGAAGTAACGGGTTTGAAGTTCTTTAGGGCATGGGAAATAATCCAGTTACACGGGAGTAACAACTGGGCTATGGATAAAAAGGAGCGGGGTGGGGAGAAAGGCACAAACCAAAACACTACTCTCTTCCACATGTTCTCATTCCAGTCTCTTCTCTAACCTGAAAGTAAAAATTGAACTTTATTTTTGGGGAAGAGAGATTTGAAATCTTCCTCCATTAGTGCTTCAGATATAAAGGCAAAGATGCAGGATCAACAGAGTGGAGGTAAGTTCCTGATCTTCTCTGAGATGCCAGCTCAAAACACGTCCCTTTCTTCACCATTTCTCTTGGTTGCTTCAGGCTATATTCATTGCTGTGAAAACCATACAGTAAAACATCCCCAGCAGATCACAGAATCTGTAGAATCTTAACAGGCAATCCAAGCCTAATTCCCAACATTGATTTGTCCCCAAATCCTCAAACATATGTAGTTACCTTGCTGTCTAAAACGCAGGAATCCTGCCACACTGTAGAAATTGTAACATGGATTTCCATCCAAGATACTGTCTTCTTTTCTTAAGGGAGCTTGTTCCATGATCTAGAGCTAGTTATGCCTGGTCAGAGCAAGAATGCATGTCAGTGGCACACAGCCCAGAGCTTCCTTCTTTACATGCCCCCACAGAGTACTTAGGTCCTTGGCTCAGATCTCAGTCCCTGCTGGATTTAGAGACAAGTGCATCCTAACCAACAGTACAGGAAACTCTCAGTCACAGATATGTCTGTATGGTTTTGCTCTCACAGATGTTTGTTTTTAAAGCAGGCACTCTGTGTCAGTTTCTAATTTCTAAAGGAAAAACTTTCCCCACTGTTACCCAATTACTTGCATAGTCACTGGCATGAAGTGGAGACTGAGTTCCAAATCTTCTGGTCAGCCCAAACATACCCTACCAGAAAAAATGCATTGAGGAAAGGCATAGACATATCCACACACATCTTACCAGAATGCTGAAGTGCCCACATCACCCAGTCACTTAAGGACAAGCCATTCTGGGGCATGATACATCATGGCCTTCCAAGATTTCAACTAGATTCTGTGTAAAGAACCAGGCCAGCAGCTTTGCACAGGTACAGGATATGGGAATGTAGGTAGTTGATTCCTTGAGCAGCGAGAAGACACCAAAATTTAAAAACCTGAATCGGTGTCAGTGAATGAGTGCTAAAAGCTTCTCACTAACTTAAAGCTTCTCCTGTAAAAGCACCATTAAAATGGAAGTATCCAAGGATACTTTCTCAGCAATTACATGAAGAACTAACTAGAAATGAAAAAATAAAAGCTATTCTCTCACTAGTTATCATTTTTTCCAAGCTGCTTAAAGACACTGGTTGGGAAGCTCATATTTTGCACCTTTAGATGCACCTGTTCCATAAATGAATAAACCTCGTAACTTTCAAGTAATAATTTCCATACCAGTTAAAAAACCAAAATTAACACAAAATAAAATAATCTTCAGCCTCGTTCCAAATGAATTATAGTTCTATTTTCAGCACAGTATTTACCTTTACATACTAATTTCACTAATCTCCGTTCAGTGGGTGATTAAGACAGCAGAGAGTCTGCCTGGGATTTTTCTGTGGTTGCACACCAAATATGCCTGCCTGACCTAAATGGCAGGAATGTTAATGCCATTTTAAGTGTCCTTAAATGATTCCGTTTAATGGCTGCTTTATTGAAAGCTTTATTTGCAAAAAGGTCAGGCCCATTTCTTATGCATAAACCATCATTTATGTTTTGGTCTTCTAACCAATGCCTGCAAATTGGCAGGCCCACCCCATACAGTTCCGAAAATGTCCTTCTCTGTCCTTAGGGCAGCTTCCAGAGGGAGCTCTCTTCCTGCTGTCACCACCTTTTTCACGGCCCGAATCACACTGCTCGGACCCTCCGTGTACTGACTCAGCCAGGCTCGGGCTTCTGCTAAGGCTCCGGTTTCGTCTGAGGACGGCAGCGTCTCCTCGGAGAGCCCGAGGCGCAGAGCTCTCTCGGGGTCCACCCGGGCAGCCCCGCCCAGCAGCTGCAGGGCTGCCCCGCTGCCCACGATCCGCACCAGCCGGGCAGCTCCTCCCCAGCCCGGCACCAGGCCCATGTGCTTGTGAACAAACCGAATTTCGCTTCCAGGCGTCATCAACCTGTCAATGAAGAACAAACACACAGAAGTCAATCCACGCATCGACTTTCGTTTTCAGCTCAGCGGCCCTCAATTTTCTATTTTCTCCTCCCCTCTGCTTCCAAAGGCTGATACAACTTGACAGCGTGCTCATTACAGCCGGAGCTGGAGTATCTTAATTTTTACATCACATGGCGCCATAACTGCAGCTTTCGGCCCTTCTCAAAATTAGATACATAGGCTGCTACAAGTAAAGATGCTTAGTGCCCATACTGATACCTATAGTCAGTCCTAAAAAGTGTTGAAAACAGAACTGCAGACAGAGGACATGTTACATTTATTTGCAGTGCAACACTGCCTTGCTAATTCATGCCTAAACCAAGGGGTATTGGGAAAACCCAAGCAAACTAATGTACAAAACATTTCTCAAGAGGATGGATTGTGGTCTTAGTACTGTGGTCTTAGTACTATCTGAACTGGGGAGGTTTTGTCAGCACCGTGGTGATTACAGCACAGGTGGGGTTTTAGTGTTCCCTATTTTAGAGATCCATGTGAGTTTAATTTCTAACTGCTCATTACAGCGAGGGAAATCGGGATGGATGCTCAACTTGTGGCTCAGAATGCACAACAGAATTGCTTTCTATTTATGCTTGCAGTGTAATAGAATTGCTCCCCTCTACAAGATAAGTAACATTCCTCTTTCCAAACATTTCACATCTTTCTTTTCTATGCTTCTTTTCTACAGCTTCCCACCTCCTTTACTTAAGAACTCACCCTAGGGCTCATTAAGCTATCTCCCTGGAGGTGCTCTGCTGCAGCAGATTGTTCTGTCTTCACACAGTGGTCACACTCACACACGTTAGGCTAGTGGAAAAAAACCTCTAGAAAAAGAAACACATAGAAAAATGTGCAGAAACAGACCAGTACTTGCTCCTTCTCAAGGTGATGTTCTGCAGTGTGGTTGCTTGCTGCTGATTGTAAGGTAAAGGATGGAAATTACACTTGTGAAGTAGATTAACTTCTACTTCAACCACTAACTGGCTTTTTGACAACAAATTTTGTGATACTGAGGTCTACACACAAGCCTGTTTCCTAACAATGCAGTTTTTCATAGTGAAAATACCAAGGTGAACAGCTTTGAAAGAGGAAAGAAAAGGAAAATCTTTAAAAAGGCAACTACTTCTAGGAACTCATTGTTCTCACATCTGTTTAGTTACTGTTAATTGTAAGTTTGCTTGGTTGCTTTATTCTTAACCAGAGTACCATCAGCATTCATGCCACACTGTACAGCATCAGAATTGAAGAGCTTACGCTTTATCCCAGATCCAGCACAATGCACAAAAGCAACAGCTGACAGGCCAGATTGCATGAAAGCCTTTTTGTAGAGATAGCAGAGGAAGGTTGTGTGACAAAAGGAAGAAAGCAGAGTATTGCAGGGGAGGAAAAGCTTTAAGCTAACATTATCAACTGCTTCCCAGACCCAGCAAATCCCAGGGAGTTCAGGTCTCTTGTCTCAAAAGAATGACTCTGCAAGTATTCCAAAACTCCTTTACTGGCTCAGCTTACTCTGCAATTTGCTTACACCCAGTGTCCCACTGGAAAAGCAATAATGAAAATGTTATTAAGGGTTTAATTCTAGTTGTGCCGAGTGATGTGAGGCACTAGAAAAGAAAGGCTCATAGGCAGCTGGGCATCTAATGCTAGACAACCTGCAGGCAGTCTCACAGGACAGCCACCACAGGTCAGGGAGGCCATGCTGCACTTGTATATTGAATCTGAGATTGTTTCAGACACTGTCTAGTATGCGGGAAGGGCTCTGTTTCCCTGCAGAGTCTTTACCTCCCTCAGAGAAAATGGAACCAAATACAATGAAAGGAAAATAAACCATTGACAGTTTAACTCACAGGGAGACTGTGAGGCTACAGCTTCCAGAACCTCACTGGGATTCACCTCTTCCCACAATGCTCCTTTGAACAAGCTCCACAGAAAATACTGAGGTAAGTGGCACTCAGTGGAAGGTGTAACTGCAGTATTTGACTGCCTTCAGGCTTAAGAAAGGCATTTATGGTTTTTCAGACTTTTCAACTATGAAGTCACACCATTTCTTACAGAAACCACCCATCATACTCTCTGTTAAATTTATCACTCACTTGCAGTCCCAGTGCACGGGAAGCAATGGAGACCAGAGCTCATGTCTGAAGAGGTGGAAGCAGCTGCCAAGCCAGCCTGGGATCAGCCTCTGAACACTACCAGCTGCAGCCTCGCATACATATTTCCCTTTTTATTGTATGAAAGGAATTGAGTTTACCTTCTGAGACGTGACAGATCTGATCTCCCGTTATAAGAATTTATGTAAGAAAAGCACATCAAGCTTTACTTAAGAAAAAGAGGCAGACATCAAAAAGCTGGAAAGACCAAAGTACTATTCCTGAGCTGTTTATACCTTATTCACCTAGTACTGACCCTGCCTGAGACAGAGTAGAAGATGAATACAAAATTAACCCTGATTTGAACAGTATGCCTGTTCTGGTCTTTCACGTCAAAGGAATTAAAATCTGGGTCCCCTGTATCCCAGGGGAAGGTCATACTGCTAGACTTCTACACATATACCTTCCCTGCCCTAATAAAGAAAATCTGTTGCATGACAGTACTGAAAAAATATTTATTCAATGTAATTAATGTACAAAGTGACAGAAGACCTTACAGTAAGCAGGGGAACATCCTTCAGAAATGTGAAGGGTAGCAAAATCCTCACAATTTAAATTGGAAATAAGAGGTTAAGGTAATACAAGCCCCAAAGTGCAGCTGAAACCTTCTTTGAGAACATTTCCATGTTACAAACACTACAACCCCCCTAGGAAGAAAGCACAGCCACCATGGGCCACATCCAATTTTGTGTTAGTCATATAAAGCAAATGAGCTACAGCAAATGTTCCTGCTGTACATTTTAAAATGTTCTCAGCGGCACTAAATGTTACAAATCCTCCCCCTTTGATCTGAGGATTCCTTCATTCTGTGACATCTCATTGTACCCACAAACAACTGACTGTCACATTGCATCTCATCACATCACGGGCAATGCACGTGAGAAGAAACCTTGTTATTAACATTGCAGCCTAGCAAATCCCAGCCTGTAAAGGTACACTTGCTCCCCAAAGGCAGCACTTGCTGTGAGCTAACAGCTATGCTTTCCTTTGCTAAAATATTTCCCAGCTACTTGAAGCCAGAGCATATACAATAAAAGCTGAAGATGCAAACAAAAATACACTTTCTCAATTTTTCATACCTGCTTATTATAAATACTAATGTTACTGAGCTGTTCCAATGGATGTAATCAGTTCCTTGGCAGAATTAAGATGATATTAAGATCTGTGCTGGCCTTTACTTCATTTCCTGGACTTCAAGGTTTGAATGATATTCGGCATTCTGACAAGGCAAAGGTACTAATCAAGTTTACTAGGGACGGACAGATACCACCCTCTATTTTATACATTTTAAAAGCTCCTACAACTACGCTTTTGAAAGCCATTATAGGAAAAAAAGACACCTAAAACTATATATGTGTTGTCAGCAACCTGGATTTTGTTCCCGTTCCCTGGTTGACTCCCAGTGTCACATAAGGACACAGCTCCTGACTTCTTTTCCTGATCTTCCCCTTTTAGTTGGCGTGAGACTGGCACACCATGGAGGGAGGCAGCTGGCACCACGCAGTGCTGCAGCACCTGGTTCCCAGCTATGGCTGTACCAAGAGAGGGCAGTCAGAACTGCAGGAGATGACTTTTATCTCCCCCACAAATACTGTGGCATCCTGCTCTCCAACCACCAATATTAATATAAATAACAAACAGAGCTTACGTCTTTGGGTCACAGTAAGTTCCCTCACCAAATCTGCTACCTTCTTCTATAAATTTCAGTAATACCTTATCTGCAAGGTGATTGAACCAACACAAAGTGGAAAATTCTCCAAAAATGAGAGTCAAAGGCCTTGGGGCACAATTAAAAGACATCCATGTTTTTAGCATGCTGTAGAGCAAGAGTTACAGAAATAATAAATCTCCAAGTAGAACTACATATTTTGCAAAACATAGATGACAGAGGAAAAGCAATGTCTGTGGTCAGCCACACACCCACTTTGGTGCAGGGAGATGGGGAGTGGGGGTTATGATCAGTACATCACGTTTCTGCCACTGCTCAGGGAGAGGAGTCCTTCCTCTGCTCCTGCGTGGGGCCCCTCAAACAGAGACAGTTCTCTGCAAACTTCTCCAGTGTGATTCACTCTTCCACAGGGTGCCATCCTTCAAGAACAGCCTGCTCCAGCATGGGTTCACAANTGCATGGGGCCCCTCACACAGAGACAGTTCTCTGCAAACTTCTCCAGTGTGATTCACTCTTCCACAGGGTGCCATCCTTCAAGAACAGCCTGCTCCAGCATGGGTTCACAAGTCCTATCAGGAAACCTGCTCCAGCATGGGCTCCTCTCTCCACAAGTCCACAGGTCCCTGCAGGACCCTGCTCCAGCACGGGCCTCTCACGGGTTCACAGCTCATTCTTGGGCATTCACCTGCTCTGGTGTGGGTCTTCTCCAGGGGCTGCAGGTAGATCTTTGCATCCCTGTGGTCCTCCCCGGGCTGCAGGGGCACAGCTGCCCCATCACGGTCTGCAGGGGAATCTCAGCTCTGGCACCTCAGGTACCTCCTTCCCTCCTCCCCCTCCTTCTCCATTGACCTTGGTGTCTGCAGAGTTGCTCCTCTCACATATTCTCACCCTGCTCTTCTCTGACCACAATTAAAACTGTGCAGTAACTTTTCTCTTCTTTTAAAATATGTTATCACAGAGGCATTACTATCATTCCTGATTGGCTCAACCTTGGCCAGCAGTGCATCCAGCTTGGAGCCAGCTGGCATTGGCTCCCCAACACGGGAGAAGCTTCTGGCAGCTTCTCACAGAAGCTGTACCTACTGCTACCCCTGTAGCCCCTCTGCTACCAAAACCTGTCCATACAAACCCAAAACACCACCCAAACCACACGTGCAACTATTGCAGGTACGGGAAAAGAGAGATATTAAGGAAAAAAGGAAACCACCAGGAAAATGGTAACAGAAGGAAGGTTATAAAGAGCCAAACACTTGTTCAAAGAACAGAAGAACAAAGTTGATGTACAATGCTGCCATACACTGCCCAACATGTATGCCTTTCTAATACACTCATCAATATGGCATCAGCTTAATTAACTTAAAATTAAGTAACAGCAGTGTTATGCTGACACACGGCCAAAAGAGATTTTTAAAATACACACTGCTGGGGAGTGCAAGTTCAAGAATTTGTTAAGAGGTCAGGTATGACATTATCTGCAGATGGTGTTTATCACGCAAATTGAACTTCCTTTGCCAGGTGGACATGAAAATTTAATGATCTTGCTGGCAAGTGGACAAAAGCTCACGTGTAACTAGTTTAGGATTTTGTAACTTTGTTTGGTGAGTGCTACCAGGACAATTCACAACAGCAACAGCTCTCACATGCATGCTGGACCTTAAGAGCAAAAGAAAGCCAGTCCATTGTCCACTTCTTCCCTGTTTTCCAGCTGCAGCTTCTCAACACCAAAAATACAATCCCTGTCCCATCACTTCACAAGCAAATTGCACCTCATAATCGCACTCCATTGTCCTCAGCATCCCAGGGGACACAGCAGATCCCAGTATTGATGGTGGGTTCCTGAAGCAAGTGAATGGGACTCAGGCAGCAGAGTTACACAGGCACCATCTGTAATCTAATCTCACTTCTCTTGCTGAGGCACACAAAAGCCAACAAAAATAAAGTGCTGCTCTTACACACAAAGTGCTGCTGAACATATGAAGTGATGGGATGTTTTCAGTCAACTAAACTGTTACAATACACTAAAACAAAGCAAGAGAGAGTTGTGATTGTTGAATTTGTAGCACCATAGCAAGAAATAAACTACCTGTTCCTTTATCTGCACAGAAAAAGCCTTGATTTTGGATTAAACAGAAGTCCTTTATTTCAGGTTGGTTCAGTGCACCACATAAATCAAGTAATCCTTCCTAGGCTGCATTCTAAGCTTCTTAAATAGGAAAAAAAAGCAGCTTTAAAGTGAATGGCTGAAATGCAATAACTGTTCAGATAAGGCAGAAGAGGGTAGTTGGATGTGAAAGCAATTCCATAAGAGAGAAATGTCACCTTTGCTGCAAATGCACCTAGATAATTCTGTAGCTTCAGTTCCTTGGCTCAGGCAGGGATACTAAGGGATCATGCCACAGGCAAGCAGCAGCTCTGAAAGCTGGACCATAAGGAGCAATTAATCGGAACTGCAAATGCTGTTAGCCTGAGGTTTGGGCAAGGATCATCACTTAAGCAGTCAAGCTTCGTGGAACTTCACACTACTTTGAACAGTTCACGTAGCACATATCAAGGGGTTTGGAATCCTCCAACCTCACTGCCTTCTCCCCATTTTCTTTAGCATGGCATGTGGTTCTGCAAGGCTTAACTTGTACCTGTCACTCAATCCACCTCTGGTATCTGCATTCCAAATCTCAGAGTCAGAAAGATACACCAGATATCATGCACCTTACCATTTAATAGGTCTTATAACTACTCTCCCCACCATGGAAAGACAGATATTAGAGCATGTGTAAGAAACTACCTTAGCAATAAGAACAATAAGAAAACTGCCTTAGCAATAAGATACAAATTTTTCAGGCATTATATATGAATGCTCCCTGGCAACTGCTACAAAACTAATCCCTACCTTCTCCAGAATGCTTAACAACAAAAGTAATTCCTGAGTACAACCTTGAAAACACAACCTGAATATGAACTACTGCCTTGATATTTTCAAAAAGCCACAGAAAGCCTGAAATGACTAAAGGTAAGGCTGCAGTTTGTGCCTGCAGAGACCTGACCTGGAAACCTAAACACTAGTAAGTTAATTACATGACAACATTGTGTTCTGGTAGTGACAACTTGTCTTGTGTAAGCCTTGTTCAATATTCCAATACACAAGCCTTCCACAGTTACTAAGAAACTCATCTTAAAACAAAAAATGTATTAACCAGGCATTTTTGCAATAAAAATGAATTTTGAAGCAGCAGGGTACTGTGGGAAGAATATTCTGCAGAAGAAATATGCAGCACTATACTAAAATAATTTAGCCAGTCTGCAAAGTGGTTGATTAGCAGCTTCCAGTCCTTACTTCAATTTTCATGACAGATGTTTTTAGAATTAGACCCTTCAGAATAAGACAGTCTCCTCCAAAAAGCAAGCTGGGACTAATTAATCCCTCTCTGCCTATCCAGTGCAGTGTCTCGGCAGTCTATTTATCACTACACCACCAAATAATTACCTAGATACTCTGTAAGGGGATTATCTAGACAAAATGGCTAAAGATTTTTTTGAAAGTCAGCTTACTACACCCTCTATCATCAAAAAACTGCACCCTAGTTCTCTGAGAATGTTAACAAGTGGAATTATCCTCAGAAGAGTTAATACTAATTTCACTTATTTTTCAATCTCGCTTGATTAATTGGATAGGCTTTAAAGGACCAAAAAGACCCAGATTAAACATTTAATCAATAACTCCTTGCTAATTCTATTTAGCAGATTTTTGAACTGGAGCAATGCAGTGAACATTGGCAAGCCATAATTGTTACATGCTTTCCCAACACAACTTGCCAGTATTAATTCCCTCTGCATCTCTCTCATATCTTCTTTCTCACTGAGAGCTTCTCATGTTTCTGCCCTACGCAGAGAAATAACAAGGCAATTAGATACTGCAGCAATTGCTGCTTCAATAAGCACTTAGTGAGACTTCCAAAGTGAAATTACTGTAAAACCGATAAAAGTAAGGATTTTTGCTACATGCTTTTGGTGATGGTCTATGCAGACCACTATGGCATCATAAAAGCAAACCCCCCAAATGTTTGCTCCTTCTGAAAATCCTTTAGTCACAGATATTCACTTGACAGATGAATAAATGGTAACTACTAAAGAACATAAAAATGAAGACAAAATAGTTTAAAGATAGTCTGGGGGAACTGCATGCCTTGTGCTTATCTTAGATACAGTTGCTAAAAGATGCTCTGCAATCCCAAATTTCAATAGGCTAAAAGAAGACTGTGCACATTAATAATCTTTCCTGTTTATCAGCTTGAATGCATAACCTTTTCCAGAAAAGAAAGCAATGGAAAGAAGTAGGTCCAGCTACTATTTTAACAAGCCCATCAGAAAGTCATCCCTCTCAAATCCTTTCAGTGATTTAAAAACACTCCACCAATTAAAATCATGAAACAATAAACCTTCTTTATTTGAGGTTTAAATAAATTAAAATGATACCCAAGAAGCAAAATAACAAAAATCCTACCAAGCCTCCCAAGCACAGAGTGTTCTAGGCACGCTCTAAATCACAGTGTCAAAGGCGTAGGCTTGATGCCATCCTAAGAAATTTCACCAGCACAAAAGCTTGTTTTTCTCACAGCTCTTCTCAAATCACTTTACAGAGACTATGTGGACTTTTATTTATAGTCACTAAATTATTTTGTAACACTCTTAGTGCATCCATTTTCCCCCCACTCACCACAAAAGCTAAGAATCAAACTTTACATAAAGTAGCCCAGAAAAATCTCTCACGTCTCCCTAGCACATATCGCCTTTACCCCCTACCTTTGCTGTCCTCCAGTCAGATTCTCCCATGCATTTTATGGAACTCTAAGGATCAAGGTAAAAACCAGATCAAGTAAATAGACTCCTAATTACAGAAGTATTTTCTTAAATAAGAGTTAACATTCTTCTGAGTTGGCTGGGAAACCTGAGGGTACTTTCCAGAGGGGAGCAAAGGGACCTAAACAATGAGAATTGCATTCTTCAAAGAAGGCCTTAAAATAGCAATTCATAATGGGGCTCTATCACACTTTCTCACATCACCCAGAGTCAAATGAAATGCAGAAGAAAGAATGACAAAGGCATACTTTCATCTAGAAGCACAAACATTTGGTTGATGCTAAAATTCTGAAAAGTGGAGCCCTGAATCTAAAAAATTGAATATGTTGCAATGACAAGGGTTAGAGGAAGAGTTGGAACACTAGGACACCAGTACAGAAACTGCTAAACAGACATGAGCCATTTTAGGAGGAATATGGTCTCCAGGAATAAGCAGGAAATTAAAGTGTGGATAACCAACACCTATTGCCCAAATATTGGGATATTCAATGGAAGAGGAGCCTCCAAAATCAACAAAGTCAACTCAAAAGAGGCTGCAAGATTACCAATTCTAAAGGATGCCATTCCAGGGAAGAAGAACAAAAATAATATTGTTACTAGAAAAAGATCCCTTGGATAACAGGAATTATATTTTAATAGGCAGACACAGAGAACTGCATGTCCCCCCAAAAAAGAGCATCTCATCAGTAGCAAAGTCTGCACTGAGAAAAATCAAGAAAATGCCTATCAGCAGCATGAAGGAGCTCAGTAAGCCAGCAGAGAAGACCCTCTGGGGAGAGTCCACTGGCAAGGCCCGAATTAAAACTGGTCTAGACATGACTGTGTAAGAACAACCAGAGAAGTGAAAAAGGGTTTATTTCTTAAACACTTCCATGATCAATGAAAAGGGGCTAAAAGAGGGCCAGAAGGATTGTTAGTTTGAGAGAGGGATTATGGAAGGAAAGAAACACGGGGAGAGAAGCTGGTGCTAATACCCTGCAAGGGGAGTAGTGCAGTCTCAATCAAGACAAGGTAGGTAAGGCCCCTGCACAGTCTCCTGCAGGTGATGTCTGCTGTCATACCAGCTGCCATCTGCACAGACTTTCAATCTCATTCTGGACCAGAATCTCCCAGGAGTCAGGTACAAATGGAGGCTCACACAGCAGACCTCAATTAGGGGGTTTAAATCTAATATTTTACCTCAGGCTTGACACTTTCTCACCCATGACTTCACAGAAGCCGGAGAGAAAAAAGCATGCTATAAAAACCTACATTTCTTCTACAAGGGATAAATGAAGCTGGATATTGGAAACTGCAGAAAGACATTTTCTGCAGCAGGAATGAAAAATTGAATTAGATGGCAGATCACAAGGCAAGAAATAAGGGCCCAAACAAAGCATGACTGATTAAAACTCCACAAGCAGTATTAAAAGAAGTAAGATGATTAAAAGAAGTAAGATTTTTATTTTGTTTTCCCCTTCCCAGTCATTTTTCAATAAACTGACAAGAAAGAAAATAATTTGGCCAAATCACAAAGTGAATCTGCCCCATTTTCCAGAATGATACTTCTTAGGCTCACATGCAATGCCCACAGGGGGTTCCTAAGGTCCAAGGTTCCATCCCCACCATGGTGCTGGGGGTGGGCAGCACCATGCAGGAGGGCTTGGTGGAGACGGGGACAGGGCTGGCCAGGGGGCTCATGCAGTCCTTCACCACCGCCACACCAGGCCATGTGTGCTGCACACACACACTGGGTGGCCCCTTCACAAGCTGCGATGTGACATAAAAGCTGTGTGAGCCACACACCCCTCCCTCATCCCATCTTGTGCCTAAGCATCCAAGTGAGCTGAGTAGTTTCAGAAAACAGCAGAAAAAGTAAATTAAAAGGTCTTTCCTAGGTAGGAGAGAAAAACCTTTTACAATTACACAGATAGCAGTAAAGACTGCCCTGTCCATGGGCGCTGCCTTGGACCTGTTTAACACCCCTGTGTACACACTGGTGAGGAGCAGCATGGTTTTACAGAGGGTTATTGAACACACACAGGGCTCAGATCACAATTTAAGAACACATAGAACCAAGAGAATAAAGCAGATAGTTACACTGGAGAGCTCTAATTCCCTTGAAGTGTGCAGTATAAACTCTGAAAATGGCATGAATCACCCAGAGCCATGAAGTTGGACTGATGCCCCATCGTTCAAGATGCAGTGCCTGGATCCTCCTCACTACCTGCAGATTTACAGCAGCACTCCATGGGCTACCAGCCTATTTCTCCTCCCCGGCTAATGACCAATATCCTACTAACACTCTCTTTTTGTAATTCCCAGTTACGACTATATTTGTATTACTCTGGTGTCAGTGGGTCCCAGGCACCTTGGTTACCATACAATTATTTTCAGAGCAGTTCTCATCTTGCCATAGCACTTGGGTCTTATCCATGAAGCAGGTTTTAGCTATTCTTCACAGGCTGCCAAAGCCTCAATACACAAGTGAGTGAACGCCAAAATAATGCTCACAAAAAAATTACTCATGCTGGAAATCTGAAATGTTACATGAGTCTTTCCTTCCCAAAAAAGAAACTAGAGCTATTTGGATTCTGTTCAAGCAAACATTTTCAACAACAGATATGCCTTTTAGACCAAAGCAAAAATTTCTGTCAGGAAAGATCCAGTGATATTTTACCAGATTCTTTGATGAAAAAGACCACCTGCAGGTAAAGGTGTTTGATAATAAAAATTTTTAGTCAAATTTAAATGACAGTATTCATCTAGAAATAACAAAAAGTACAGTGGACCTTGTTTTCGAAGAGGAAATACTGTATTTTTTAAAATTATGTGTACACTTTCATGCAGCATATGCAAACCATGTTTATAACTTTGGCTTCCCACATCTTTATTTTCATTATGTATGTTTATCAAAACCATAGAAAACAGAACAAAATTCTCCCAGACCAAATTCAAGAGTCTCTTAAGGTAGGAACATTTCAATCACATTTTCTGCTCATCTCTACTGATGATAAACAAAGGGGAGGAGGGGTTTCCCAACAGTGGCTCAGAGCTTGGCATCTAAAATGTCAAAAATGCAAAGATCACCTCACTCGCCTGAACTCGGCCGACTGGAAAGGAACAGCATTTCTTGACATCAGCCCTGAGAGATGCAAGGTTCGAGCTGTTCTAATACTTTATGATGGATTTGATGTATCAAGTTTCTGCAACTCGAAGCACTAAAGAACTTAAAATACAATGTAACATCACACTAACAACCCTTCACAAGACACAGGGTAACAAGACACGCTTTGAAATTCAGCTGTTTCTGCACGCGGTGCTACCAATGCTGCATTTGCACATCCTACACAATTTCTGACTAAAGCAAAGAGAGATCATATACTTAGTTGAAATCACTGGTGACTCAATTATAATGGAATGTTGCCACTTTGTCACAATACCATGTTAATTTCAAACAAAAAAATACTGACAGTCTTGGTTTGGCTTTTTAAAAATTATCATGGTGGCTGTGACCTAAGTTTTCCAGATATGATACATGACTTCACAGATTTTTTTGGGGGGGAGGGGAAGAGCACAACGATGTAACTAAAAAAGGCATTAATGGGATAGATAATTTAACATTAAAACTCTACATTGAAGCAGTAACCTGCTGCTTCTCTTCTTTACTTTTTAATATAGAATATTAGTTATACTGATGGGAATCTCAAACCAACTTCAGATCACTGATGGCATGTTCAGGCTACCTGGACAAGAAGTGGGCACATTTTCAGCAGACTGTAACAGATCCCCCATAAATATGCCTAAGAGTGTGACCAATTATCACCAAAAGTGTAATTTCCCCTGCTATCTTTTTATTTATAATCTTTGTCTCTTTCACACACACACAAATCCATGCCACTTTAAATTATTGGGTTTTTCTCAGTCTATATATTTGCTTTTTGTTTACGAATATGAATCATCAGCATACAAAATAGGACTGGAAGATAACACCTAGTAACAGACCACGGATACAGCAGAAGTTCTTATACACACAACAATTCAAGCACAATAGGAATCTATTTAACGTAAGAATTTACAATTTGATTTATTCTTACTGAGACTGCTGAGTCATAGCATAGTAATTAATTTCTTACTGACTACAGAATCCAGGAAGTACGAAGCTGAAGCCACCAAGGTTAACAAGTTCAAACAGTCTGCAGTCTTGTTTCACACAATTTTGCATAAATCTGGAAGGAAGAGGAACACAGAGGTCCAGCCTGCAGGGCTCCAAATCTTCGCTAAGACCTTGGGTTGCTTTGGATCAAAGACAAAAATAAAACCGGGTGCTGAAGAGGAAGATTGGAAGTTGCAATTTTGAAGGCAATGTTTACAGTGAAAGTACGTTGAGATCCACACAACGCCTGCTTACACCCAGGGAAATTGAGACATTTCGGGAACATCTGGTAATTTCAATGAACAGCAACCCTGATGTGGATGATTACCCATCAGAGATCTACAGTGTTAACTATATTGCTACTTGGAGTGATAAAGAGAGGAAAAGCTCTTTTCATAGTCCTTCGATAGCACATGACAGGGCTGAAAAATGAAACAGCTAACAGGGACTCAGGAAGACATTCTCTGGAACCTGATCCAGTGCAAAGTTAGGCAGTTGAAAGCTGTGGCTTCAGGGGAAACTCAGGGTATCTAACAGCTTCCTAGAGCCAAAAGGAGTAGATTGTATTCTCACCCCTTACAGTTCTTTGCCATCTCCTAGAGACTTAGCTCCTCCTTTACACTGGCTCTAGACAATATTACATTCCCTTACAAGCCACTCCAGTTAACTGTAAAAACAGGAAAAACCCAGGTTTTCCGTTGCTTTTTAGTTAGATAATTGACTCATACAGGCATCTTCACTGGTGCTTGGAAAATTGGAGGTAAGAAGTGAGCTTGGAATATGCAACAGAGACACCCTCCTCCCATATCCAAGGAAGCTGTTCAGGCAGTCTGTCCTCATGAAGCCACAGCTCAGTATAACCTCACCTCAAAACCTGCAGACTGGAATATATAAGTGCTTCTCACACTTCATATTAACCAATTTGTGGAGCTATCTGATAATAAATATATACATATAATAAGAAAAAGTTATTTTTTCTTAATATATGTAGAAAAAAGAAGATCAGCAATGATGCATCAAACTCAAATACCTCAAATACCAGTTTGTCTAAACTTGGACTTAGTCACTTCACAGATGCAAGCATAATGGACAATTCCAGTGCATTTGTACTCTTTTTCTCAAATTCTCTTTGAATCTTAAATGCTTCTCTACACCGGACCAACAGCTCAATGTATCAGCAAGTATCAGAATGGGTCCAGACCTGCATCCTCTAAAATCTGCCTTATCTAAGTTTTCTATTATCTGGACTATCTCTGTCTATTATTATCATGCAGCACATTTTATCAGCTGCACACAGGATTGTTGAACAGAAAGGATGTACAATTGCATGGTACAAGTGCTCTAAAATGTAGACACATGCTGATAAGAAAAATTTCATTTACCCAGGATAAGATGGTTTGGCCTCCCAAAGGAAAAAGAAACCAAAACAAACTAAACAACCTAGAATGAAGAAAAAAATCCCTGCAAAAAGACAACTTCAGAAAGAAAACATCTACTCAAATTCATGCTTTCTTGATGTTATTTAAATTTCTACTAAAATCAAACAGTGGTAAATTTGAATTGTAGACTACATCTAAAAATCCTCTGTCTGAAAGACTGTAAATACACAAAATTCAATCCCAAATAAAAACTGGTAAAAAAACCCCAATACCAGTCCATACATACAAGGCAAATAACACAAGCTCTTGAGCCCATTTCTAGCAGTGCTTACTTAACCAGATGCCAAATGTACCACGTCAAAAATAAGAACAGCTTTTTTAAAGGTGGGCAATGTGAGATTTTTGAAATCATAACCAGAAACTTGTAGTAACAAACCCTCCAGGGCTCTAAAAATGCAAAGTGATGTAGGATTGCACTGGAATTCTAAAACTGCCAACTGATTTGCAGGAGATTTTAAATACAGATGCATACACACACACACATATATATATGATAGACCAAAATTCTATATAGTTTTAAAAAGTGATCTACGCCACATACCAAGCACTTGAAGCTGTGAGAATGTGGTGTCCCATCCTTAAGGAGCAGGGAGAACCCAAGATTCATAGATGCTGGTGGTCAAAAGGAATGGCAAAAGTCGGAGGGTCCGCAAAAGCTTACAGAGTTTTATTATTAATTTACACACATTAATTTAACAATGGCATGGACATTGTTACTCTAGTTCCTGACCTCCCAGTATAAGCACACAGCAGTGGGTTTTGGATAAGGGGTAGGGTGAAAGGGAAGAGAGAGAGAGAGAGATGAATTAAAGAGAGAGAAAGAAAGGAAGAAAGAGAATAAAAGAGAGATCAGTCCCAGCTGCAGCGTTGATCTGGCTGGAGTATCCAGGGTCCTGGGGCGTGCACACGCCCAGCCTTTGTGGGGATACCTTTTTAGAGATATGTTTATCTTGTCCTGAAGGTAAGCTTCTCACTTTCTATGAAAATTAGTTATGCAGAGTCCTTTCTTCTAGACCTTTCTGGAAATGGGTTGGAGGCTTCAGGGGTCTTTGACAGTCTTAATCCCCCACTACAGTGCATGCCCGCTTCTCAACCTCATTCCTGCACTTTCCCTGTATTGTGTTGTGCTTATCTCCAAGCAGCAGAACAAGGACATTTGTCCCAGAAAAGTGCTGCTCTACCTCCATATGGCTCCCTTCTCCACCCACATCCTGTTCTTTCTCACAGTGTGTTATTACCAACAATCCTTGGCTGGCTCCATGGCTATCCAGCTATCAGTGTTTGAAACATACACATTTAATCCCTTATCTTTTAGGCTTCTACAGAGAGCCCACTCTCAGATTTGGCTACTGATTCGTCTCTGATGATGAGTAGCAATGTTACAGTCACATGAATGAAAAGTGCTTTGTGAGCCTGGACTCTGCAAGAACTCGTAAGTATGTGAATCCCATCCTGCTACAGTCGTATCAGGCTTTGCCCAATGAAAAATGCTATTATGTACTGAGGCACCCTTATTTCAAACAGCTGCATCTTGTGCACCTAAATGCTCCTCCGGATAAAATTAAAAACCCAAATCCTTGTATAGAGGGAAATATTTCCAAAGAAGCTCATGTGCTGTGCTCTGATGTTCTGAAATCTATTTTTGAAAAAGTTTACTGTAGAATGCTAAAGTCTTTATGACTTCCTCCACTTCTCCTTTCTGAAAGGTGAAACAACTGAAAAGGTGGTCATAGTGGACCTATGTCTATGCAGTGGTTAGATTATCTTCTGCTCCTTTGATTTCCTATAATTTGCATTTAATGCACTAAATACACCTTGTAGAAGTAAATAAACAAATTATCACAGGAACACAAACACCAAAAGTTATTTAATGACATTTCATTTCATTGTATCTCTTATTAAGTGTTTCATGGAACATGTTTAACACCTTAAAATGTAATACTAAGCATGCCTACATATTTCACAAAAATATAGAAAACACTGCTAAAATGAAGCAAAGCCAATTTGATAAATGCAATATTATTAGCATAAGCTAATAGTTAGCTCAGCACTTACAACAGTAATGAAACTGGCCCTTTGCAATTTAACAGTGCAACATCAGCTACTGCTGAAGAAATTATAGTTAATTTATTTTCTAAAGAAGAAAAGGAAATTACTGCTGTTTCTACCTACGAGTCCATTCCGAGATCAATGGTATGAGAAATGGGCAGTTTTCTATCTTGACACTCATGTCCTCTCCCTCAAAACACTACCTTTTAAATTTGATTGACATGGCAGCAGCATTAGAGAGGAAAAAACAGGGTAGCAGGAAAGGGACTCTGTGTCTCAGAAGCACTCAGATACAATGGAAGTCCACTTGCCAAGCGATGTAGGACCAAATTTTCAAAGCTGTAGATGTGTGTATAACACCTATGCAGACATTGCCCCAGAGAGATTTCTCAAAGGCACCAACATGAAATAGAAGACAAGACAGCTCAAAATTCAAAGTTAGTTATTCTGGCTATTTGTTGGTAGTGCCCTGCAGTGACTGCACTCAGAGATTATTGTGACCTGCTAATTGCACAAATGGATTCATTACCAACTGTCTCTTCCCCATATCTGTCAGCTTATTGCCCAACAATCCACTACCATTCCTGTTTTCCTGTCCAAATTCCTCAACCAATCCTGCCAAATCTGTTCTCCTTACCTTCACACATTGTATAAGCACAAGATACACTTCAAGTTTCTGCATATAGGAACCCAATGCAGGTACTTCAATTATTTGTAAAACTAAATCCAACATCACATTCACTTCTGCACCTCACTGAAATGGCTGCAGTGTCATGCAGAGCTGTAAAATACACTAACATTTGGCAGCAGAAACCACGAGCCACCTTTACAGGCTCAACTGTGGCACACTGAAAAAAGTATTTCTCAAAAATGGTACTAAAATGCTCAGCTGTCTGAACAAGTTTCATACTTGCACACTTCTACATTACTCAGTTTTGCAGTAATAATTGAGATAAATAATTATAGCGTCAGAAGCTTTATCTTTCCAATTTTCATATCAGAAAAAGTCTGAAAGAAAATTAATTACCTTGCTCTTGTCTGGACTAGTCTGATTTTTTTTTTTTTCCCTAGTAACATGCTTATGGTCTTTATAAGGATGCTGCTCTTCTGGAGAGTCATACTGCAACAATACATAAAGCAGCTAAGACTGAAGAAGACGTTTTGAGAAGACCTCTTCCTCCAGATTAAAGGTGGACTGACCTAAGATGCTTTTACTTCTCATCACTGTCCTTATGTCAGCAATAAATGTGCCAAAGTTCACACAAGCCCTCTCTAACCTAATTTAAAATGAGCCAGTTTAAAACAGAGTGAGACAATTAGCCACAAGAACTGCTACAGGAAGAATGTATCAGTAATATCTTAAACCACCTCAGCTACTTAAAAATTGGATTTGTCCACACCTCTACTAAAGTAGAGATGTACATCATGCTGCAAGAGCACATTTCAGAGGAGGTACCTAGGTCATTTTGGTTCAAGTGAGTTGCTTCAACAATATCAGTATAGTTAATGTAGTACAAAGTGGCAGAGATAAAAATAAGAAAATATTTCAGGCCAAAACCAAGCAGTTTGGTAGTTTAAACAGAGACTGTGAAAAACAGAACTGTATTTGAAAATCTAGAATTAAAAGCAGCCACAACAAACTCATTTTGTTTTTAAAAAATAAAATGTCCAAACAGTTTATTTGAGGAAGAAAACAAATCTCTGATTCGTGTCTCAAGTTCATCTTTTGTCATCTAGTGTCTGAGGACAGGATACTTGTTCCACTAATATCTACCTAAAGTCCTCAAAAAAACCCCAGGATTTTGTCCAACAGTACTAAAATTCTCAAATTCAAGAGCAATAACAGCACAGAATATGTTTCTCTGTCTTGTTGCTGTTATTAATTAAGTCCCATTTGCTGCTCCTGAATTGCTGTTATTTAGTTGCACTGGGTGGGTGTGTAGAAAGTAATGGAAGATGGATCAACAGCTGTAGTTATTATGAAAATTATGGCAGTGCATGAGAGGAATTGCAGCTGCTCAATTCATGCAAATAAGAGCTACTTGACAATGCCTATAATTACACAGCATGTCAAAACAGCATAGCTGGAGTGTAAGTAGAGACTACATATTTTAGAAAGCCAAAAGATTTCCATTTCATTATATTCCCATTCCCTAAACTCCTATTTAGAGATAACAAGAAACACTTTCTGTCGACAGGCTCACAGATAGAGAAAGGTCTGCTGAGGCTCCCAGGTGCATTCTCCTGCCAGCACTGCAGCTGTCAAACACGGAGCCTCTCTGCTGTTTCCCAGGCATTTGTAACACAGCCTGGACTCGCATCACAGCTGGGGTTTCAGCTCACCATGTGCTGAGCAGATATGAAGAAAGATCCAGCCACATCCACTTTCAAAGCAAAGGAAGATTGCTTGCAAGTGGCTCCGACAATGCAGATATCCATCTCCTCTAGCCAAAGTCTGCTCCTGATACCTGGAACAGCACTGTAATATTCTACTTTTCTTTACTTTTAAGTGTACATTCTTTCAGCTTGTTCGGGGCAATTCCTTTCCCATTTCAGGCACTCAGGCCCTCTTCAAGAGCACATTTCCTTTTCTTAGATAAAAACTTCACTAAAAGCTCCTCATTTTCAGAGATGCTGCCCATCATGCTTATCCTGTTGTATCTGTAGGCTGTTCGCACATTAGCAATGGTTATATAAAGTGACATTTTATGACTTTCATTTCTTCCCATTCCTGTTCTGCCTGTTTAAGTAAAGCCCTTTTTTTTTGCCAGTTGTTTCATGCCAGCAAATTCCTGCACCTGCATGGAAAAAAAAAACCAGGGACAAAACCTCATTTGTTTTCCTCTGTACCTCAAACTCTCATTTCAACAACTGTGCAGCACAAAATGATGTTACAAATAATAAAGCCAGAACAAGAAATACAAGAGTAATGAAGATATTTATTTATTTATTTTTACTTATGACATTCACATAAAGAGACACAGGGAGATAACACAATTTTGCAGCCCCCCCATCTCTCACTCAGGGGTGAGTTGAACCCGCTTGGTGTCTAACACAGTCAGTTGCTAAAGTTCTTTACTGCTCTTGTTTTACACAGTGATCCAAAACACATAACCTGGCAGAAACCACAACTTTTTCTTTTCCTGTGAAGTCTGATGACAAAATCTAGTTGCAAAGCCTTGGAACCCAGGAACGTGACTCCTGGTAGAAGTGGTACCTCAAGCTTCTCACATTTCACTCAGACAATCATTAAATTGCTGACTCAACATAACAGCTACACAACTTGTTAGCCTTACCTGAAATCACATGCTGTGGTAAGTTCTGCTCCTCCTCCAAAAGCTTTTCCTTGAACTAGTGCAACACTGATCAAAGGCAACCTACACAAGAGACTTTAGTAAGCAAAATTCATGCTTTTAGCCTTTCAGAAATTACAAAACAATTCAACCAAACCAATGCTACAGTAAAAGTTGAGAAAAATATACTGTTCCAATTTATTCAAATAACTATATCTTTGTGGGCAAGTAGCACAATACCAATTCCACTTATGTCAAAATTACTATTGCATAATTGATACAGAATCCCAAAATGAAACAGCAAGACAGATGTATCAAATGGAATCAAAATAAATATCATGTACTGAAAAACACATTATGAAAAATACCTGCTATAGTTTATCCCTAAAAAGACTACCTGCAAGGAGTGACAGCATAGCAACACAAGATTCTACTCTAAGTCAGTATATCCCAGAAAGCAGCAGGAAGAGACACAAAGAACTGAAGGGCTGCGTTATCTAAAATTAATGAGATTTACCATGACAGCTTCAGCAGCTTCTTCAAACAGAGTGCTACTATCTCAGTCATCAACAAAACTTTTTTTTTGCAGACAAAACCCTTTGAGGAAAGCAGCAATCTGTTACCTTTGTTGGTGTTGTATTTAATCATGTTCAAGGTATTTAATCATGTTCAAGGTAATTCAAAGGACAGAGGGAAGGAAGAGTATGTTTCCCCATTGCTGATGTGAAATGAATACTAATGAACAGTGACTTAGGATAAGGCAAGTTCCCTAAGAAATGAAGACATCTGGTTAGTCACAAAATTTGCACACTAATACAGCTGTTTCATCTTTTACTATGAAGAGATATCTAGCTTTTTCAGCAGTTTAAAAACCACATTCAGAAGTCAGCTTCCTAATCATAACCATGTCTGGTTTTAGTTCTACTTTAACAGAAGCACCAACTCTTTCTTATGGCCCAGGTTCACTTCCAAGCTGCAGCACAGTTCATACAGTACTTGGCACAAGTGAACCCACTGGAAGAGGGCAATCTCATTTTTCCTGTGGTTTATGAGAAACCAGAAGATATGGGCCCAAGATGGCTACATCCACACTCTAATCCATTTGAGGCACCTCTTTCAGGATCACAGTCTGCCTCAGCTCTGAGGGAGACTAATCCCATCTACAACAGATGCCCCCAGACAGCAGTTCAGTGCTCCCCCTGAACCACGGCTTTAACATACGCTAAGTCAACACACCTGAGTGGGGGCTTAATCTTCACACATCTTCCTCCTCTTAGCTTTGCCCCATCAATTTTGATTATATGGAGACCAGCTTATGCAAATAGCTTCCACTCCTGAAGATTCCTTACAGTACTACTAATATAAGTCTCCAATCTCCTGGGTAATTTTACAGAAAAAATGTTAATTTGTAACACTTTCTCGTATAGATTATTTGAAAACAAAGAATATTTGAAAACAAAGAGTATTCATCTTCAAAGAGCTCTGAGCAGAAAAAGACAGACTCTACCTCAAATGGATTCAATAGAAACGTGATTTCTTAAGGGAAGCAAAGTCTAAAGGAAAGGGTGTTTTTTTCAGAAGTACCAGATGGTAGAACAGACTACACTCCTCTTGTGAAGTGGGAAGATTAAATAAATATATCAAATAAATGTTACCTATGTAGGCTGCATAACCTGTTGCTGCTTGTTATTTAAGAGCTACCGATTTCCACTGAGTTAGAGAGGTCAAGTTTCAGGAAAATTTGAAGGCCCAGATTTCCTTAACTCTGGGTATCTCCTAGCTCTACACATATAAGACTAGGGATTTTTTTCCTGTTCCAATCTCTGGAAAGTCTAATAGTTGCAAAATGTTCAAGTCTCATTTATATCCATAAATACCTACCTGATTAACATGTGTGAATACATGGTCTGGGATTCAAAACTACATACTTAAAACTATGTATTTAACTTTAAACATCTCATTAAAGAGTTAGCCAAAATACATTCTGATACTTATAATTACTTAATAAAAAAGGGTAAATAAAATATATTACCTCATAAGTCTGGTTAAGGTGTTTTGCATAAACATGCACATATTCATCCCATCCTACAAAGAATAGGAAATTAAAAAATGTTACGTGATCTTAATGTGAAGCAATTAAACACATAGATGGAGTAGACAGGAATAAGTATTTTCTATATTTACTTCAGCTGGGTTTTTTCTCTTTGG
The DNA here is from genome assembly GCA_013399875.1 of Gymnorhina tibicen. Taxonomy (NCBI): domain Eukaryota; kingdom Metazoa; phylum Chordata; class Aves; order Passeriformes; family Artamidae; genus Gymnorhina; species Gymnorhina tibicen. The sequence continues at coordinate 342,195 of VXAZ01001543.1, forward strand.
TTCATGTTGCCCAAATTCCAGCCCAACTCCACTAATAGAAAACCTAGTATAAATCAGGTTAAAAACATAAAAATCAGAACTCAATTGAATTACATAAATTTCAGTTATAATTAAGCCACCATTAAAATTATTGCAATACTGAATTTCTATGTTGTGAAATTTTAGTCTTTCCTCTTAATTTCCTCTTCTCACTTTAAGTTGAACACCCATAAATCTGAGTTTTTAAACTCTGTACAAAGCCATAGTGTGCTGCATATTTTGTACTGTCCCAAATCCATAAAGTTTTAGACAAGATACAATTTACCAATTTAATCTTTTATTGTTTGGGCCAAAAGCATTTCACCTAAAAAAACCCCAACAAAAACAAAACCACAAACAAACAAAAAACCCAAAACAAAACACCAAACCCCCTCCAAAAAAAACCCCCCAAAAACAACAAAAAACCCCCCACCAAACCAGAAAAAGATACAATTGTTTCCTTCTAATCCAGTACAAGAACTAAAGGGTTCCAAATAAAAAATGTTCAGAACAAATATTTCTTCCCACAACACGTAGTTAAAATGTGGAACACTTGGCAGCAGGGCATTACACCCTCTACATGAATTCAAGAACAACTACATAAACTCACAACAGGAAGAGCAACAAAAAGTTATTACATACAAGGCAAGACCTCTAGCTCTAGAAGTCTTAGTCACAAGTTGCTGGGGGATAAGAAAATATTTTGAGGCAAAATCACTATCTATCTGCCTTCCCTGTTATTATCCTCTTTCTCAGATGTCTAGTATTAACCAGGAACTTGACAAATAACTGGGCTAAATGATCCAGAATCACCATGTTCATATACATACTGAATTGAACCACACATACTATTTATCCCAGATTAAAGAAAAAAATTATGTTCGGACACCATAGAAATAAAAAAAACAGTAGGTAAGAATTTCAGCACATCTTTCAAACAATAAATTAAGAAAAAAAAATCCAAACAAACCAAACCCAGCATCTCTTTACTGGAATTTACTAATTTCTAAAGCACAGTTTTACAGAGGTTGGCAAGTTAGAGAATCTGTCTGAATTAAAAGCTTCTGAGTCATACCTCAGGGAAAGAAAAGATATGCATTAACTCTCCAGTACATCTTTGGAATGGGACCTTGAAATAACAGTAGGCTAATTTCAGGTCATTTATTGTCCATTTAGTCATGTATTCCCAAGAGCTACTCTGCCCAAAGCCAACCAGCATTATGATGTTTAGGCACAGATCTCCGGCAGATGTAAGTGCCATGACAATTGCTACACTAGAACCAGTGTATTCAGTTTTACTACACTAAAAGCCTGCTTGAAAATTTTAGCACATAATCGATTTATAAAGAGGCTTTTAGTTATCACTGTAGCCATCTCCTACACCCCCTAAGAACAGTAGCAATATTTCCATTCCAAAATTAAAGAACACTCAAACCCTTCATGATAGCTGCCTTTAGCAGCTAAGTTCAAAACCCACACAAACATACAAGGTACCAGTTCTCAGACACAGATTTGCACAATTCCCATATTACAACTGTCAGGATGAAGCTGCACAAAAGCTCTTCAGAGAACATAATTTTTAACTTCATCATAGCAGAATCCTTGCATTCAAACTGGCCTTCTCAATTCATGACAAAATCCAAAATGGTAATTAAAGATTCATTCCAGAACAGATCAACTTGAAAAATGCATTTATGTCTGAGCAGACAAAAGGAAAAGTCTTCCTTCTCTCAGGTGGTAGAGAGATTACTCTGTATCCCAGGGAAAAAATGCCTGCATAGAAAACAGTCCAAAAACAAAAAAAAAAAAATTACAATTGCTTGGGTCCTGGCAAATAAACCCTTCAAAACCTCCTGATAAGAAAAATAAGGCTACTATTCAGATAAAATACTCTAAGAGGCGTTCACTGCAGTCTAGTGGAATAATTATATTTTCAGCTCTAATACTGTCCTTGAAGTAAGAAGACATCTCAAAAGCAGAAAGGGAGGTAAAATGCAGTTAAATGCACTACATATGGAAGAAAAGGCTTAATAGCTTGCAATGGGCCTAGGAGAGGCAGGGGAAAAGAAAGTCACCTTCATAAAGTAGAAAACTGTAATGCTGGCTCTTATTGCTGCAATAAGAGCTTCTAATCCATTTTCACTACAGATAGAACAATATTTCCAGATCATCTCCAACTGCTCCAAAGTCCTCCCTTCACAGTTTATGCGTGGGAACCTCTATCCTAGGGCTTCTAGACAGGGACCAAGGAAAGCAAAATTCTCCTTTGTGCTTCTTCCTTTGAGCTGTTGTTTCAAGAGCCATTCTTGCTTTTCAGCTAGCCAGCTTTTCAAGTCTCACTCCAGAATGAGGTTCTCGCTCTGGGAACCGGCTTACAAAGACAGAAAGAAATTTATTTTTTTTACTTAAATTCCACCATTCATTTGCCTTCTGTGATTTGGTTATGTAATGCTAGCACTCAGAAAAGAAAAACAGGCAGGGGACCTAGGTTTGCTACACAGCTAGGAACAACTGAACATGGGAGAAAGTGGACAAAGAAAGAGGAAAAGAATGAAGTGGAAGAGGAGGACAAAGAGCCACTAGGGGGCATAAAAATCCTTCAGCATTCTTGGCCATTATTCTGCCTATTCTGCACCACAGGGAAAAGCAAACTGTACTGAAAATTATGAAAAATACAGTCTTCCCTCAACCAACAGGTTGGATAAAATAAAAGTGTTTTCTGCAATTACTAAAAGCTATGGGCTAAAGCAGCCTTGAAAAAGAAAAAAAGGAAAGCTCAGTTGTTTGAGCATGGTGCTAATAATGACAAGGTTATGGGTTCATTCCGTTCACTTAAAAGCTGGACTCGATCATCCCTGTGGGTCCCTTCCAACTCAGAATATTCTGTGATACTGTGAAAGACATACCAGTTCAGGCATGAAGCTATTCACTTTTTTTTTTGACTTAGAGATGCCTGTGGACAGAAAACTTAACCTGAAACCTGACAAAACCCTCTCATCTGCATCAAGTTAGAGAGAAGAGTTCTGTAAGGCCAAAGAACAGCAAATGCTATCCCATATTCTATTAAAGCTTTATTTAATAAATACTATTAAATCCCACCAAACAGATGGTTTAGGAGCTATTACAAAGAAACTCTCAGTAAAAGATAAATAGCTTGAACTCTCCAAAGGAAATAGAAAAGCAATTATGTTTAACTATTCTTGGAGCATTTCTGGTGACTCTTAGGCTTTCATTTCAATACTAGCATGAGATCTAGATTCTGTGCAGAGAATTCTCAACAAAGTTATAACTAACACATATACATTCCGTTCTGCCCAATATATCTGTTATCGAACCTAATCTTTGCAAGAGCCCTCTCTGCCACTGCAGTGGCTCCAAGTAATTTGTATAAGCATAGAGAGAGAATACTAAATGCATGGAAGCAGAATCACTGAGATTTACTGAATGCAGAACTCTGAAGAAAAGCCTAGACTGCAGATTAGAAAATAACTGGCCTTGCTTGGCTTCCGCTCCTTTTCTGTTGGTATAATGCTCAGAGAAATTGAGAATTGCAGATTAAAATTTTTTTAAAAATCAATTTAGAAAAAAATCACATATACATCTATATTTTTAAAATTACCAGTGTTTATAAAATATCCAAATGAAAACTTCCCCCAAATCCATTTATATCTATAAAGCATGACATTTCTGTATTAAGAAAAGGATCTCTCTCGTGGTGTTCCAGAACAGAAATGAAGTGTTCTATATGCTTTGAAAACTGGACTGTCCTATTTATTTTACCAGGCCAGAAATAAAATCTAAGACATTGTGGGGTTTACAATATTTAGTATCATGAACAGAAGAAAAAATCATCACTAAAGACAAATATCAGATTAACCAGTTTTTGTGTTGATGTTCATACTGGAAGGGCCAATTAAATCTTTCACTTGTGTGGTTAAACCCTGAAACTTGCAGTGGCCACAAAAAAGCACCAGGATGTCACTTAGCACAATTGCAAACCAGGTGTAAGAGCAGCACAGGAAGACTCTCTTCCCTGGCAGATGACAAACATTGCCAAGTCCACATATTAATCCACAGAAATAACTGTAGCACATGTGAAAGTTGTCCAAATGGGTAGCATGAGCAAAAAATTGCCATCAAACCCTAACCTCTTCAACTTCATAGTTACACAAAAGACTCACCTGACTCAAGTACAGCAGAAGAATTGCATCTGTTCTTCCATTTTATGCAGGTCCAAGCACAGTTTTGATAACACAGAAACCTTTCTGTAATAGCAGCCATGCTACTTAAATTTCTATTTTTTTACTTTAGAATATGAGAAATTATTACTTTCATCTGCTTCTAAAGGTCAAACTACAGAAGAACAGCTTATTTGACGTGCAAATTTGCCATACACTGCTGTGAGAAACTGAAATGATATTTGTAAAAGAAAAGGCTAAAAAGAACATGTAGTGTAGGAATTTAGAGGTATGAATCACAATAACACTTAAATCATGGCTTAAAGAGGCTGACAGCACTTTTTTCAACCATTAAAGCTCCATTCTGTGACTTGCATGTAAAATTGCAGCAGAAGTGTAGTGCAACACCTCTGTCTAAAAACAATCTCAGAAAACTAATTTTTCTCCAAAACCTTCACATGTATTAACACTTGCCTGAGAGTTGGATATCTCTTTGACAGCATTCAAATCAGATCCTGAGCAAAACGTGTTTCCTGCACCATGGATGATAAGGCCTTTGCCATCCTTCCAGTTTTCCAGTTCAGTTATCCTCTCCTGGAGTTCTACCATCATAGTACCTGCCACAAGAGGGGAGCAACAAAATTTTTAACCAGAAACTATCATCACTATAATGTTTTTTTGTTACATTTTCCACCAGCAAAAACAAGTTAGAGTTAATAAGTGATGGGCTTAAAATCCCGAGAGAAAGTATCATCTAAAATCCTGCACACAATCACTGACATACATTTGTTCTTCAAGGATCCAGTTCCAAAATTCTGAAGGATATTCTGTATGAAGGGTATTTGTGTTACACTCAAAAAAGCCCCAACACAAAACAAAACAAACAAATAAACAAACAAAACCCCTCTACCTGATTTATTTCTGCTTGTAATTGCATACATTCAGGACAGGTGAATTTATATGTATCCATCCAGATCTGTCCAACTAGTCATTTTGAAGTTACTGACATTTCTCCCGGCCCAAACAATTGGCAGAGAATAGAAAAGAATCATGTCCAAGGTGGGGTCAAGGCACAACCAGTCAACATCAACAAAGGTTCCTTTCTAAAAAGAGTCTCTTTACAAAGTATATCATCATACAATACTAGCTTTTTATTCCCTCTTTAAACATCCAGTTCACCATAAAACATCATAAACATCATATTTGCTTAAGTACCCCTCCGGACATGGAACTCTACAAACTCCTGCTTCTAGAGTTCATCCTAGACAGCAGCATCATTAATTTAAACTCTTCCTCTCTGAATGCCTATGACTCTGTCCAGTTATATACTTAAGAGAAAACATTTAGAGAAACTAATTTCAGAAAGCAGGGTACATACAGGCTGATGACACTCTCAGCCTTACCCTTCTTTGACAAGAATTTAGATGAACAGGCCTACATTCTTCAGATAGAAATGTGCTTTAGATTAATACTCTCAAGGGCTCTCCTCTGCCAACAGTGTTGCTTTTTTAACTCTACACCTGCATGCACAGGACTCATCCTCTTCTGAAATTTCCCATTACCAGCCAATCCATGGGAGATTTATGTTTTCCTTCTGTTTTTTTTCCTTACAGTTCATCACAAAGTAAGCTTCCTAGTACCACATCAAGAGTAAACACTCATTCAAGCACTGCCCCCTTAGGCTTGGTCTCAGCCAGTTTGACAATGTTTCTGAGGAGGTCAATAATTAAGTTGACATTACATATTATATACCACAATAACATTGGGTTGGGGTTTTTTTTTACCCACTGTCAAGTCCATACTATGATCCTCTAAAAAATCCCAGAAGTTTTGCCAGTTGCTTTCCCTTCTGTATTTATAATTTGGTCATGCTTTTTGCATGTGGCACATTACATTTGCTTTCACTGAATTTCACCCTGTTGATCTTGAACTCTTTGTAGCAGCTAATCAAGATCACTTTGAATGCCTCTCCTCTACTCCAAAAAATAATCTTGCAAGCTCTCCTAATATGGGTCATCTGACAATTTCAGCTGTTCACCTTCTATTTCATCATGCAAGCCAGGAATGAAAATACTGAGCAGAACTAGGCCTTGATGAGATTTTTGTGGGTCTTCACTTGAAATGCTTTTCCAGCCTGATGGCACACTCAACAACTTTTCTGCACGTGCTGCTGTTCAAACAGGTGTGCATTAACCCTGGGAATTTCACTTACTGCATATTTGCCTTCTTAAGTCTTCTTAACAGAAAGGTATTTGGGCTGCCATCCGAGCTTTGCTAGAGTCAAATACAGCACAACCACTGCTTGTGGTTCTTTTAATAGGCAAAGCAGTGAGGTATTGAAGAGTCTTTCCACAGAGTATTCCAAGCCAAAAATCCAGTTAACTGAAAAAATGCAGGATCCATATGAGCCTGTTAAATGCAATAGCAGGGGACAAGAGACACTGGCCAGAGCCTGTCCTATCTTCCTACAAGAGGATTTTTTCCATTTCTGACAACACTGAACTATTATTTTACCAACAGATATAGTTCCTGATGTTTGATATAATGATGAGGGCACAACACTAAAGCAAGTCCTCATTCTGCCAGTCTTGGTCTTTCAGTATTTGATACCACTAAGTTCATGCTCTTTACAGAATTAAATCTACTTGGAATAATAATTTGTTTGCATCTTAACTATAATCTGAGAATAAACACTTTCAAGCAAATTCTAGAAAATAAAAGTATCATCATTATTTTCTAATTCCTACAGGCTGGCTTTCTTCTCTTTTAAATTACATTCAGGTTTAGTTCAGTGAGAGGTTGGGCTGCTGAAGTTGGTTCTACCACGCCTAAACTGGCATTATTAGCATTTGTTTCCAAAGAGACCGTTTCAAACAGGTGGCTATCAGATTCCAATTAAGAGTAGAAGAAAAGGCATAACAATCTCCATATTGCCCATTAGCAATTTGCCAACAGTTTTGTTCTGTTTTTGATTTCATGAGCTGCTCAAGCTTAGAATAAATGTAATTCCTTTGAGATAAAAAACTGCTGTGTAAAGTAAATGCCTGGAAAATAGAATTCCCCTCAACAGTTTAATGATGTTTTGCAGCTTTCTAGAGGGAGCGTGCATGGATATATAAATTCACATCTGCCACTATTCAGAAGCTCTGAGACACAGAATCAACATAATTTGATGTACAGGCTCTGGCTGATGAAGTCAACCAGGTTCTGCTGAGGCAATTCAGGGGTAGCGCATCCCATGCTGCCCCTTGAAGAGCATTATTTGATACACAACTGAAGGCAAAGGATTAAGTTTGTGGTACCTCCTCAGCAACTGCATTTTACAGACAGTAATGTTAAAAATGCAATTAAGATCAGTATAAAATAAGATGCCATACCATTCACTGCAGCAGCAAAGGGGCCAGCCTGATTTTGCTTCTACTCTCCCTCCCATAAAAACAAATCTCTCTAACAGAGGTGTACAGCACAAAGAAGCAGTATCTCTTGAACTGACAGAGTAAGATTTTCAAGAGCAATTTCTTTGTGGCTATTGCCTAACAAAATGGAGTACAGTACAGCTCTCTACAGGGCTCTACACGCTGCTGTAAAACAGAACTGCCTGATCCCATGGCTCATTTGTTATATGCAAATGAGGATCTGCAACAAAAACAGAGTTAATCATTTCCTCCGTGGTTTTTGTAGCCCCTCTTTGCTACTAGAGCATCTAATTCACATACACTAATAAGTTATTTTCACAGTAGTCATGTAAGGAGAGAAGAGACTATTTTACAGACAACTAACTGAGCCAGACAGAAAATGTCTGCTGCTAATTTTGGGTGCTCAGCTCGAGATGTGAAATACGATTTCAGCACATTAACATTATATAGAACATTGTATAGGCAAAGAACAGCTATCAGTTGCCTAAATGGTAGCTGCATCTGCTCAGCACTGCCACCAATCACTTCTGAGTCCCTCCGGCCAAGCACACACAAAACAGAAAACATACCTCCAAGTTTCTATGAAAGTTTGGTTTAAGCAATTTAACTTTTATTACGTCTGATCTCCATAGAGCAGAAAAACCCAGTCTGCTCTCTCCTTTTGCTGTTACATCTCATTTCTCATGCCCCTTTCAACTTCCACAACAAATAAGCTAAGAGTACACAGTCTACAAGGTGTACATTGCACAGTTCTGTTTTGAGTCAAACATAGAAATGGATCTGTAGAAACAGGAGAAAAAACAATGTGATTATGATTGTACAACAGCACATACGCTGACAGGGAGGCACGCGGAAGGACAATCCCTATGCTAGCAACTTTTAACTTCTTAAGTTAGGTAATGATTTTATACATGAGTTTTTTAAAGGAAACAGAAGGCAGACACATCTAGGTGCATTATCACCAGTTCTGCTGCTCTCTTAGGTTCCTTTCAGCTAACAATCACTAGTGGAAAGAGTAGATCAACACTCTTCATGTAAAGGGCACGCTTTGCTATTGTGTTGCAAAATGTTTGCTCACAGCAAAGGAACAGTGAGAACTGGGTAGGAAGATAAAACAGCAACAAAGAAATTAGCAAGACGACACAAATGTACCCACCTCAAAACATTAACAGATAAAGACATTCTTACAGTAAAGGCTTATGCACAGCTCCAGCTCAGGCAGATTCACATCCTGAACCTGTGCCACTCACATCTGAAGAGAGTGACATAAATCGGAATAATCTAGACAATTAAGGAGACAGCAAATATACTCAACTTGGAGAACGAAAACCTCTCATAATACAAGATTAATAACATAGGGCACTTGATTTTGATAGCTAAGTATTCTCCAGTGTAAAAGCACATTAAATAGATCACTGACCTGCAACAGCTGAGAATACCCAGCTCATCTGATCTTTAATTAACCAGTCACAGATATTTAAGACATAAGGCAAATGAAGAAGAAATGGAAGCCACAGTTTGGGTGAGTGGAAAAGACCAAACTACAGCAGTTTGAGGTACAGGGAAGGCTTTAGGTAAAGAACCAAGAAGTAAACTCAGTCTTTCTTTCTACATCACCTACAAAAGAGAGGTGTCATCTTCTCATCCCCACAAAAATACCTTCCATATTCCAGAGCAGTGATGACAAAATGAGAGGAGATAGAAGAAAGAGCACAGTGGCAAATTGGGCTAACACTTAAACAAGACGGGGAGAAGCACATTCTGCAAGACAGTCCCTGTGTCATTGAGAATTTCTTGAATTCTTATGACAATTATACCAAAGTTACTACACAGAACAGTGGACATTTGCTGCACATCTGAATAAAACTCACACATTTATTCTTTTAACTAAGGCAGGGTAAGGCAGTGTTTCACTTTCTTTAAGCAAAATGTCAAAATGGGTAACTGAACAAGAGAAAAAACAAAACCAACCAGCAATCCCATCAACTAATTAATACCTGTAAAGGCATTCATTAGCTCTGGGTGATTCAAAGTAAGTATTCCAATGCCACTGTCTTCTTTGGAAAGGTTGATGGATCCACCAGAAAACTGTTGAAGTTTCTTCTTTATTAATTCTTCCTCATAGCCATGGGCACCATTATACAGTGACAACCTTCTCTGTTGTAGTATCCTTGTCTTTGTAGTCCGAAGTAAGTTCTTCCACAGAGGAAGGGCCATTTCTGGAAATACATGGGGTGACGGGGAAAAAAATCAGGAAATTTCCTTTGTAATCCACTTCAGTCCTCTGAGAAAGAGGGAAGTATGACAGCAGAAACTAATATAAAGGTGATACAATCATAACCATTGACAGAAATGACTGGAAACTGTATTTGCAAAAATCTCAGTTTAAATCTACCCCCACAAAGTTAACAGAAGGAGTTTTATGGAGTGATTTTAGTAGTTAAGCCAGATATTAGCACCTTTTAAAATATTTCCTTGTAGAATTTACCAAAAAAGTATTTGTGTGCAGAACATAAAAGAGGCTCAAGAACAATAGTAAGACTCTTATGTATTCCACAGACCAAGTTACTCTGTATTAATCTTCCAAACCCTCCCTCAACCTTCCCTCTAAAAAAATAACAAGACCCCCAAACACCACACCTGTAATAATCCTGTCAAATCCCACAGCTTTCAATATCTGGATGTCCTGCTTTTCTGTAAGCAACTATTAGAGCAAGACCTTCCCGAGAGAAATACTTAAGGAACATAAAAATAAAGAACTGAAGATCATTCTTATATTGAAGTCTGTTCCCCATCACCTAATTCCATTAACACAGTTGTCACACTCCATCTTAAAACTAATTAGTCTGCCTAGCCCCTGATTGCTATGTGCTTTTCCCAGTCATCTCGGTAGCACTTTGAGTTGATCTCATTTGGGCACAGAATCTGTGCAGTACCCCAAAGGATGAGAAGTGTGCAACAGTATTATGCATTGAGCACCAGACTTGCCTTTTATACAGGTACCTGTAAACAATTTCTGTGTACCAGTATACCCATGGCTTATTCCTCTGCTATTTCCACTCTACAGTGTACGACTGTAGATCAGGAAATAACAAGAAAGTAATTATCATACATTATTCTTCATCTGCATCTCTGCCTTAATTTATTTACTTTGGAAAAGGGTCTACTGGAGAAAGTGGTTTACAAGTGACTTGAAAGAAACTGGGTAAAGCCTGAACTGGAAACAGCTGATCTGGAAATTAAGTCATCTTAGAAACCAATCAGAGTGGGAATCAAAAGAACCCCCACAGTACATGGAAAAAAGCTTGTTATTTTGCAGTTTGATAGAGTAGTCCTACCTTTGCCCCAGCCTCCTTTTTAATGAGCTTGGCCATTCAGAAGTCATGGTGGATGCTCATTTTTTTCTATAACTGGGAAAAGACCTTCTTTGTTTCTGAATCATATTTGGCAGAAGCAAGATACCTTCAAAACTGGCAAGCAGCTGTTGGGAAGTTTTTCTAAGGTGAACTCAGAACACAAACACATTCACCGAGACAGAATTTGGTGACAGCTATATTGTATGCTCTGTTCAGGGTATCTTACAGTTTACAGACTCAACATTTTCACAAACATTTATTATATACACACGATCAAGTAAATGCACATTAAAAACCACACACAATTAGTTCCTAATGAAAAAAGTGAACAGCCCTGTCAGGTGAACACTTATCTTGTCACTGGCTGTACTACTACTGGCTACACTAAACTTGAAAATGCTTCTGTTGGTGCAGGTATGGTTGTCATTCAAAGGGGGGAGGAGTTTGCAGAGCAACCACACTATGGGATGTGAGGGAATATGCAGCAATACCAGGCAACTGTGAAGAGCCATCTATGCCATAGATTCCTACATGTCCTGCCAAATTGCACCCACCAATACAACAGGATCTCACAAGCTCAACACAAAGAAAACAGTAAGACCTACACAAATCTATGCATTATAAAATCTTCTACACAAGAAAACGTAAAGGGATGATTTTTTAATATCTGTTGACAAACAAGGCTTTAATCTGTCATGATGACCTTTTCCAAAGTGTAAACTAATAAAACTAATTACAAAATTTAATGAAGTTAAAAATCTAATTGAATACATGATTCATTACTTCATAAAAAACATTCCCTGACTGCTGTTGCACCCAAACACTCTCCATCTATGCACATTCTAATAGTCTGCAACGCTTCAGCCACCACCTTTAAGAGCTTTTAAAATTTTATTTAAAGAGTGAAAACGGGTTTCTAAAGCTCATTTCTCCACTAATTGATTCTTTTTATATTCAGGCTCTCAAAAGAGAGACAGCCTTCCCTTTTCTCTAAAACCTCAGTAGTCATTCCTCAGCATACATTAATGCAATAAAACTTTCCATCCAACTACTAGTTTTTGCTCAGGAGAGAACAAACATTAAATACATGGACAGTGCAGGCTTTCCTTGTAAAGTGTACCTTGAACAATCAGCTCCCAATTTTTAATGAATACAAAGTGTCCCCAATTCTCTTAAGAAAACAGACGAGCTGGAATTCTCTAGGAAGCCCCAATGACTGGCTTGAAAGCAAAGAGGAGGGGGGAAAAAAAAGCTGTTCTGCTCACTTAACCCCTTGTTGACTTAAGCTTTTTTCATTACTTTTATCCACTATTGAATTTCTCATGACAAGAAATATACTGAGCAAAACAGACTTAAGATATGGAAATTTTATTCCAATGAAAAAGGAGTCTGTCATTTTCAACTGCCTGGTTATATGCATTAACAGCTCTTTAATATTATCACTATGGTAATAAAGAACAGCAGCAAGTGCAGGATTAGAAAACAAATTGGACACCACTGCCTGCTGATCATGACTCATGATTAATGACTCATGCAAGGTATAATCTTTGAATTATTTTCTTTACAACCATCTCCTACAGTACCGGTCAGTGCCCAGTACTTTTTTTTAATAAAAATAAGATTATTTTAACAGCTCAGTCAGACTGAGCTAACCACTCAGGAAAAGCATGATGTTTAAGCTAGAGCTCTCTCAGTCTAAAGGGATTTCTGCTGGTATCTGACAAACAACATCCAAAATTTCAATCAGTACAGAGCACCCACAATCCATTGCATGACTGAGATTGATTATTTTTGCATTTTGCATGAAAGCAGTGAGAGAGAGATGTTGCAGTAACACTTACGATGTTGTAGGACCAGCCGAGAGGTATTTATTAAGACTAAAATTTTCAGATTTTCAGTTTAACATAATCACAACTATTTATACATGCTTACAGAAATGGAGCCTTAGTCTAATTTTAAAAAGGCAACATGCTGTACCCATTAACATCTGTAGCAAAGATAGCTTATGCACAGTTCCTACAATGAAAAAAAAAACCAACCTGACAGTACAGGAGTAACAGTGGTCAATTAGCATCTTTCAAATGTTTTAAGTGCAATAGCTTTACATGTCACTGGTGACAACTAAGAGAGGAGCCAACAGTATGGACATCAATAGCTGTTCATTCCACAGTTATTGTACCTCTTACATAAAACATCAGTTTAAATCCCATTTGGCACTCAAGTGATTTTGTAACACCCTTGCCTGTAGGGTAGCAGACTGTGGGTTAATATGAACACATCAAATGCCAGCACTTCAGTACAAAGGAATGACACACATTAAGCAAGAGCAGCACATGTATCTACATGCAGACACTCACAATCTATGTATTTTAGTGCATGCAGAGGTATCAGAGGCCTTCTGACAGTCTCTGGTAACTGCCTAGTTAAAATTCAGACCTCACAATGTTAATAAAACATAGTAATAATAGGGATAACACCAACATCAGTACTCCCCAACTGAGCAGATTCTTTGGGAAATCACTAAGTCTTGAACAAGGGTATTTGCCCTTGCCATTTACCACCACTTTGTTGCAATCCAAACTTTTCTCATAACACGTGATGCAACAAACAGCAACCTCCAGCAGTGCTGCCAGTTGCAACTGTCACTGAACAAAAAGATATCTAGCCAAAGCAAAGGGTAAGGGCCGTAGCTAGCAACTTTCTAGATGGGTAGAAGAACTGAGACAAACCAGAGAACTGAATCTCGGGAGCTGTATGCTCAAACAAGAAGCACTGCACTACACAGCAAGTTAAATCAGCAAGTTAAAATACATGAGCAGAGAAAATTCCAGTTCAAAAATGGTGCCTGAATTGTTGACACAAATCAGGGAAAAAGAAAATGGGGAAAAAAGATGCAGAGATGTGTTTTCAATACATCTGGGGCAGGATGTGACAGGTGTGATGTGCAGATATAGATCCTGGAAAAAAACCCATCAGCTGAATTGCTGGGTTTGGATGAAGGTATACTGAGATCAAGTATAACAGAAATAAAGGGATTCAACAGACAAAATCCACAAAAGAAATCTCAGGGAGGAGAAAATATTTAAATGGCATTAAAAAAACTATTAGAAAGCCACTTTTGTGACACTGCCAAAGGCATCAAGGGCACTTGGTCAAGAAGAACAAGAGAACCTGACTTGATGAAGACCTTTGGCAGCTGCAGTTTCAGCGACAAGCACAGAAGTGCAAAGGCAGGGAAGCAGGGTTAGAAGATGTGAACTAAGGATGATGATGAGATGATTCACAAGTAAACCCTGTGTGGGTGCCTTACCAGTCACTTTAGAAGGCATTCATCTGTACTAGGGAGCAGTGACTGTGACTGCCAGATGTTCCTGCAACAGCCAATGAATGGAAAGCAAGTGGCCCACTACTGACCCTATAGCATGCAAACAGACGAAAAAGCACAGTGATGGAGAAACAAAGCATGAAAATAGTCCATTTGTACAAAAAAAAAAAGAGTAGGTTGAAAATAAGTGAAAATAACAACAATTGACTGTAACTGGGGACAGTGGGCTGGTGGTGATTATGGTGGAAAAAAATATAAATTCTAGTGTTGGACAAAGAGAAGAGATTCAAAACCAAAAGGAGGCCAGCTTGGTCTCACAGTGAAGAGGAGTCACTAGACCCTGCCTTCACACACAAGAAAGGTGTAGTAGGGAAGACTCACTGCAGGATTTCTCTGTTGCCAGTTGCTTGTCACCACCCCTCACCTGCAGGTTACAGAGCCCTCCATCTACCTCACCCATTATCCATCTCTCTACCTTCCTTCCACAACGCGTGGGTTTAGGTTAACTTAAACACCTTGTCCAACAGGTTTTCCCACTCTAATAATTACCAGATGAAGCAAGCTGAGGGCTGTCACCTCTCCAGCTGGCCTTCCCACTGCTGAAAGCAAGCACTGAGCAGATCTTAAGCATGCTAAGGGATCAGCAGCAGAAAGCCTACTGACAAAACATGATTTACAAATACAGAAACTAAACAAAGCTGAGAAGCTGAGGAAATTCTGCCTCCCCAACTAGGGGACTGATCCCTCATGCCTTTCTCAAAATGTCATGGCTCTCAAACTTGCTGAGCCCTGTTCAAATTTTTGTCTCTGGTACCTGCACTGTGGACAAATTAGATGGGATCAACAGTCCCTCCAGTTCAGCAAGAAGTTACTTTAAAAGCCTTATGACTCCTTTAAAAACAGGGTTTAAAAGTATGGTATTATAAAGGACAATTTTTTAGGGTCTGTATTACTGTTGAGAGAACAAAAGATTTGGGCCTCCTAGTTTCTAGATGTCACCATTAGAAACAATGTTTATCCATCCAGAAGCTGAGACAACAAGAAGTAAGAACACATCCAAATTAACTAACTGAGAGATGCATCAAATAATGTACATGTGGAATAAAAATAAACTAAGGGAAATAAAAATCTTTTAACACTGTAAGTAAAAACCCCTCTTGTCTGTAGTTTCAGTTTTAAGCTGGCTGAGCATTTACATCTCATTTCTGCTTTTATCGCTCTTTTTTTTCTTGTTACTTTCATTGTTTCTGAGCAGCCCAATTCTGGGGATAGCAAGCTATGTCTTTCCAAATTATTTGTTCTTTGTTTAGTTTTGTATTTTTTAATGATCCCTGCAGGCTAGAGTTTAGATGTGAATTGTCTCTCTATCCCTAAACAATTACATTCTCTTTTAATCACATTTTAATTATTTTGAAGAATAGTAAACAAATCACAAAGAAACATACTGAAGTCCACAGAAAAATAATGGCATTTAAGGATGCAAAACAGCTGATGAAGCTTTTCCACAAATACAGATGACATTATCTAAAAACATTTGATTCTGGTCCCATGGTGAGTAAAAATTTTGAGTTTCACAGCAGAGGGCAAGAATACGTTATCATCTAGAAAACGCACTCAGGCCCTTTATTTTTCAAAGCTTTGATCGGAAGAGGTTTTCTTCACACCTGTCATCAAAGGACCTTTTATAGCAGTGACAGAAAACTCTTAAGTTCACTGCCCACTAGGTGTGTTTTAGAGACCTCTAAGATGAGCAGATGCACAACTTCACAGGAACAGAAACAACTACAACCAACCCACCACTTGCCTTTTAGTCACTAAATCCTAAACCATAAAAGCATTAATTCAATTCTAGCTGCAACCGCAAATACTGATGCTTTCCCAATGCCTTGAAAAGTGTGAATTTTGTAGTCAAGAAGTATTCTGAATTCCACTTAATATACTGTTCTTTACTATTGCTCTCCTTACCACCTCCCATAAATGCTCCTGCCGACAACAGCAAAACCATATCCCAAATTGTCCTCGATTCTCCTGTCCCCCTGTAACAGCACTGGGAACTGGCAGCGCCACACCAGGACCGCCCGTCACCTGCTTACTTGGCCCTCCACACTGAATTTCGGGAAGCAATGGCAACCTCCCTGCACGGTATCACCCTGGGAAGAATGTCAAGACTCAAGGGGCCGAGGGGTGGAAGCTACTTCCCCATCCCCAGCCGACATTTCTTGCTGCTGACTTTGTGCGATGCCAAAATCCCGACCAGTGCGCTGCTGCGCTTGGTCTGACCTAGGGAAGCTTTTCTAACACTATTTTTTTGTTTGTTTTTAAACAAAATGACTTATGTTAGATCAACCGTCGAGGCAGGGCTCAGTGCCGAGCAGGGCCGAAGTGGGCGGTGGCCGGCTGTTCTTTCCCAAAGCGAGACCCGAGGTGTCAGGGCTAAGCAGAAGCACCACCCACCTCTCCAGCACCGACGAAGCCACCTCGCCTCTGCCCCGGGCACCCCGAGGCCTCGCGGGGACCGGGACGCTCCGCCCCCGGACCCCGCCCGGGGCTCCGCGCTGCCTCGGCAGCCCCGTTCCCCCGCAGAGGCCCCTTTCCCCCGCGAGGGCCGCGGGCGACCGGGGCAGCGGAGTCCCGCGGCCGCGCACTGACCTGGCCCCGGCACTGACCTGGCCCCGGCGCCGACGGAGCAGCGGAGGCGGGCGGTGCAGCGGGGAAAGGGCCCCGCCGGGAACCGCTGCCGCGGCCTCCGGGCCGGGCCCGCCGCCGCCTGCCCGCGCCCTGGGCGCAGCGGTGTCGGGGCAGCCCCGGCCCGAGCAAAGGGCATTAAAAGCTTATTGAGCCCCCGGGAGCTGGGGGCTGACTTGGGGCTGGCAGGAAAAGTCTTCATACCACATCCATAGAGGGGTGACCCCAAGCACCGAGAGCTCTGCCTAAATTGGCGTCGTTTGCCGCAGACGATGATTATTATCTCCTAGGTTGCTAAACACTACATAAGCAGGTCCTCGTTATTGTTGTTTCCTGCACCGATCACCTCCATCTCTAAAAACCAAGCCCTGTGTTTCTATCCAAGTCAGTGTAATTAAAGATCCTTCTTTCTCCGCTGTCTCAGGACAAGGTCTCGCCTCAGCTCGCTCAGGTTGGGATCGGGATCGCTGCCGGGAGGATTCAGCCTGCAGCGGCGGGGCCCGCACTTGCTCTGCCCGGTGCTGCGCAGCAGGCAGGAGAGATGTTAGCTCCTGTCCCCGTCGCCACAAGGAGAGACTTGGGCTCCCCATTTTCACATCCATCTATTTTACCTGTCAGCCTAAGTGGGAGCTCTTTCCAGCTGTCCTGTTCCTGGCCGCTGTGCCTCCCCGGCTCCAGGTGCCGCTCACCTGTACCCAGCTCTGGCAGCTGGGCCAAAGTGCTGCGCAAGCCGCAAACTACCCTTGCATCAAACTGGAATTGTGTAAACTTGAGGCTGGCATAATATGGCACTGTCACACACAGCCCTCCCCTCGGTTTCCTTCCTTGGAAGAACAAATGCCAGCAGCCAGATCAAGGGAAATAAATGGTTTCAATGAAGATCACTTAGTGCTTTGCATATTCAAAGCAATATGCAAATATGAGCCAGTCTTTCTTTTTGTGTCCTTGTTGATACACATACATAAGATGACTCAGTTTTAAGTATTTGTAGTATGGCTGAAAAATGTATTTGGAAATACATCTTCTCCACCTTTATTAAAGCTGTTTTTCAACCCAGCTGTCAATACAAATGTTCCAAAGTTAACCTAGTTCATTAAAAATTATGATTGAATATGTAGAGGATTCCAATTAATTTTTTTTGGAAAAACAAAAGCTTTGCGTGCAGAACAGATAGTTTCAACTTTGTATTGTTCACAGAATCGAGAATATGAAATATTCTAGTCCCAGGCCATGCTATCTTTAAACAATAGAAGGATACATTTCCTTATTACAACACTTCCAGTGTAAGCAGAAATACTGCAACAGGCAGACTTGCCTCTTATTTTTCCTCTTGAGTTCACAAAGAATTTTTCCAGTAGGATTCAGCCCTGCATTTGTGTCTGGAAAACCTCAGTAAAGATCTGTGTAAGTGAAGCAGCTCTCACCAGGTCCTGGTGCAAGGCCTTGTCCTCTTTCGGAGCAGAGCGATGCCCTGGCACGTCCCGGCTCGCGCAGAAGCAGAGGAAGGCGACGGCGGCTGGAAGCTCGTGGTTTTCCAGGTAACATATTGCCACCTAGCAGCGCTTGTTGGAAGTAGCACAAACAGGACCGGCAGATCCATGGACCAGTTTGCCTAGTTTTTGGTTTTACTGCCTTGTGTCATATAGGACATGATGATTAGACTAGGATGCACTCAGAATGAAGAATGAGGACTGTAGGAAAATGAACAGGTGAATGGGATCATCTTCGAAAACAGACATTAAAGACCAGAAAGACTGTAACTTTCAGCAGGATGGTGACTAGTTTCTGCATGTTTGACTGTACAATAAGAGAAAAAGAGAGAAGAGAAGAGAAAAAAATGTACAGTCCTGCAAAGTTGCTTATTCGTATTCTTGCAAATAATTCCACTGATTTCAATAACACTTTTTCCTTGTTGCTGAAGCAGTACTGACCTAGGAGAGTCAGGTCACCACCTGAATTATATAGAATGTGCCCATTCCCTGTTGCCAACCCAGAAGCTAGCGATGATGTACTGGCTAAAAGAGCAATACTTCACTCTCGGATTCAAGGCTGCCAGACTGAAATATTGAATTCCAATAGATATGGAGCTCCCGGGTGCTATTTTTACAAACTCCTTTCAGAACAATGGAACAAGTAGATGACAGATCTGGGCTTAAATCTCAGGAATTATTGGATACTAACCAACACATAACCCCACAGTCAGTTCATAAAGGGTCCCTTGACTGTAAATTTTAGGAGGCAAATATCATCAGCTCTGTGTGGATGTGTGGCAGGCTAAAGGATGGTGTAACATACACTCCAAAGACTAGACCCACAGAAAAATGTGGACACATGCATTCTATTCCTAAATTTCTGAAATCTTTCTAAAATTTAGATTTCTGGATCCGAAATCGTGATATTCAGTTTCTCCGTACAGCCCAACCCTAGAGGCTCCCAAATCCCATTGGTGCCTGACAGCTGTGATTCATGGGAAGAGACAATTTATATCAGGTTAGCTAACAAGACTACCACCCCAGCTGTCTCTCCTGTCCTCACTGCAGATATCTGAAATACCCCAGAGCTGCTGCAGCTTTCTAAATGCAGCCCCGCATGCCAAGTTACATTTGGTTTGATTTTGTTAGGCAGGGGCTGGCTGGGGACAGGGCAGTCACCGTGAGTACCTCATAACTGCAACCTTATCAGTACTTGTGTGTCAGCCCGTCCTCCACTTCATGCACCAAAGCTGCCAGTGTGCGAGACTGGGCTTATTTCTCATACAATATTCAGTCACTGGATGTGTCTGCAAAAGGCTCAGCTCTTCTCAGGTAGCTCCATACCCATCCTATCACAATGTGTTGATTTTATGTTCTCTGTCCATGTTATTTAAGGATCTCCTCCTGCAGAGCTGACTCCAAGCTCCAGCAAGGCATGGCTGGAAGATGAGGCAAAGAAACACCTGCCTCTGTAGCACAGCATGGGAAGTGTCACTCATGCCCTCTTCTGCCAAAGCAAACCAGCTCATTTCTCCAGGGAAGGTGCTCTGATCAGGAGGCTGTGATGTATTCTGGGGAAGCTGAGGGAAAGGAGCACTGGCCCCTGTGTCAAAAGCTGTTTCTCTTGATATAGCGTAACAAAATATTTGTCAGGCCAGAGAGGAGAGAGGTTCAGCAAGGCCACAGCTTGGTGCTTGCTCACACTCTCAGTGACCCAGCAAATACTGATGTATTTAAACATTAATAGCTACTTAAGTTAGTGTATGACTCAATGGTCTTGAAGATCTTTTCCAGCCTAAATCGTTCCATGTTTCTGTGCCATATAAAGCAGCTTGAACAGGTAGGGTGAAGTGTGTTCTTGCTCTGCAAAGTCCTCTGTCTGGCTACAGCTCATCATGGGAAGAGTGGCCTCAGTCCAGCCAAAAGGGCCATCAGGCCCCTGCCACGTGCTCTCACCTTTCACTTCACCAACACTGTCATTTCATTAGACACTAATTTTCTGATAGAAAATATATACAGTACAAAAATATGCTTGTGTGAGGTGTACCGTCCTACACAAGATAAGATCTGATTTCACAAGACAAAATACCAGCCCACTTCCACTGGGAAGCGGTGGTCCCACACTTCTTCCTTCTCCTTCCTGGGAGTGAGAACCAAGGGTGGGCCAGCTGAGCTCATGAACTGGCAGGAAACTGTTTTAGCACAGCAACTAGTTTCTCTTTTGATTCCAGGGCTAAGGAACCAAACCAGCTTGGCTTGCTGCTGGTGGAGCCTGAGGGACACAAAGCAGGAGAAAGAAGATGGAGGAAACTAAAGGAGGAAGACCATCCTGTTTTAGCAGCACTGAGTTATCAAACGGGCTCAGTTGTATTATTAGTTCTGACTCTCCCAATGGCACTCAGGGCTTTGCCAATTTGGGGAGAGGAAGTGGGTTAGAAATACGTGGCCCAGGGCAAAGCTGAGAGGTGCATGAGTGGGTCCCCCTCTTTTGAGGGGGCAGCCAGCCACTGGGACAGGCTAATTGTACTGGAAAACTCCACCCTAAATCTCTTTGAAGATCTGGCTTTCTTTCCTTCACTTCCTTAGGTCTCTGTTGCTACTCTGTTCCATAAAACTTTCAGGGAAAAAAAAAGCATCCTTTTCTCCAAGAGCATTTGAATCACACCAAAGTAGGCCAGGTGATAATTGCACATCACATTGTAGTACTGCTTAAATGTCAGATGTTAATTAAAGCCTTTCCTGAAAATGGGTCATTAATTAGGGCAAATGCAGCCATTCTTTATGGATTCTGACTAACCAGTGAATAAAAGCATTATTTCAACACTGGTATTGAAATTGTTAATTTTTATTTGTCTGAGGTGTGTTTGTTATTGAAAGAAAAGCAAGTGAAAAAAATTATAACTCCTCGAACTTATTGTTCTTTCTTTTAAAGAGAGTTTTAAATAAATATTTTGGCACAAGAATATTCACGCACACACAGATTGCAATAGGAACATTTCAGTATTAGGTCCAGATGTCTCTAGCAGTTGTATAACCTTGGTAGGAATGCTTAAATGCTGTAGATATTAAATACAGCTCTGACCTACAAAAACAGCCTGTTGTGGCACTTCACTTGTGTCTTTCTGTTCTTAAGAAAATGGCACCTGCCATATTCATCTGCATGAATAATGGTACACCAAAATGTTTGCTAAGTCAGGGCCGAAAGGTAGGGTGTGTGTTTCCTTTGAAACTTTTCTGAACAACTGTGAATTATTGGGGAGAATCATAATATTGATAACGGATCTAAGTGTTCAAGATTTAAGATATATATCCAAGCCTTGCAGCTTAACCATCTTGCTTCTTGTCACTTTGGCCTGGATTCAGCAAAGCAATTAAGCCCCTAAATAGCACCATTGATTTCAGTGGCACATAAGCAGTTGTTTGAATCAGGCCCACTCTGCCTGCCAAAGCGCATTCCTTCTTGCCTCCCAGTGTATTAGATTTTGGAAGAGCAGTTCCAGTTATTATCAGTAGCTGTAGCATGAAATCACGGTCTACATTGGCACTTCTGGGCCTAGGTACTTCTGCTGGAGGTCCATGTATGAGAAACTGCAGAAATCTGGCTGAAGATTTCCGTCTTTCATGGCAGCGTTGCCACATTTCCACAAAGCACGTGGTTGAGCACACTGCTGCAGACACCACCCATTGCAAAGATCTTCATCCTCACAGCAGCTACATCTCTGCAGCTATAGCAGAGGTGCTGGTGGAGCCTGAGGGACACAAAGCAGGAGAAGGAAGATGAAGGAAACTAAAGGAGGAAGACCATCCTGTTTTAGCAGCACTGAGTTATCAAACGGGCTCAGTTGTATTATTAGTTCTGACTCTCCCAATGGCACTCAGGGCTTTGCCAATTTGGGGAGAGGAAGTGGGTTAGAAATACGTGGCCCAGGGCAAAGCTGAGAGGTGCATGAGTGGGTCCCCCTCTTTTGAGGGGGCAGCCAGCCAGCAGACAAACCCTTGATTCAGGACCGACCTCTTGAAGTCTGGCCATTGGAAAGAAACCCCTGTATCTGCCACGCCAGAGAAGCAACTGTTGTGTATGGAGACCGTGAGGTGGTGGGGCACAAGTCCTGCAGCCATTTTGGGCACTGGAGCATGGGTGGGTGACACACTGACCACCAGATTCCCAGCCCCAGTTCCTACGGTTGTTGGTCACAGAAACACTAAATTGGTGTTGTTTTTGTTTAACACATTGTTCTAGTTCCCCTTTTCACGTGAAGAGATGGTGGTTCCAAGTAAAATGGAAAATGCTGTGCTGTGCTGTGATATGATGTGAGGATTGTTGCTAAATGAGAAGAACAGGAATATTTTCAGGTACCTCTTTTTTAAGGTAGCACTATCCCCTGCTCTCATCTGCCATTTTGTTTCTATTTGATCTTTCCTGATCATCACTATTTTTCACTCGTGATATTTTTTAGTTCACACTTTATAGAGAAAGAAGAAATTGTGAGAATTAAGTGGTGGCAGGAGGTGCAGAGCATTCCTCTTTAAAAGCAGAGATAGTTTTATTTTTCTCAAGTACATGTTACATAAGTGTATCACTTCCACAGCTGAAATATTTCAAAAGATGGATAATGATGTTGTCAGCTGGGTTGGGGACAGCTGCCTGCTAAATCCTTTGACACTGGGTTCACCAGGGCTACTGGACTTTGTATGGGAAAGTTGACCAGCTTAGAGCTTATCTTGTAGTAGCCAACATTAAATAGAAGCACAAAGCATGTGAAAATACTGTAGTGGTAAAAAAAAAGGTAATTAAGTAAAGAAGCTTCTGACTGTCACTGGAGATTTTGTGGTATTAAATCTGGATGTTTTAATAATATTAAAGAAGAGTTGATGGCTCTGATCATGTCTCTGAAGTGGTTAATTTAGACTAAATTAATTTATAGCTATATGTTAGTGTTTTTTAACTATTGCAAAAAACTGGGTTTGTATATATTTCTCTGTTTTCACAGAAAAAAAATTGAATATCTACTATTCTTAAAGCCTTTGAACATTAACCAGGCCCTGCACTTTTCCTCATTGAAAGCATAATTCTGTACAGATCTAATGTTCTAACCCATCGCTCTTTTTTACAGTTTCAAAATGTACTGCTGTTGTGGTTTAGTTCAAAGCTAAAAGCAAATGCAGAGAGGTTTGGAAGCAAAATAAACCTCTAGAGATTTTTGTTGTGTACTGATGCTTCCTGTCCTGCCCCATTTACCCCTGTCAACAGAAGGCAACAGGAAAAACAGCATACAAAACCCCTCAGTTAAGTGTTTGGGGTTTTTTAAAATAAATAAATACAGCCTGAAGTAACACCTAACATAAATAACACTGGAATATTGATATCTCTGAGTTACCTTATTGTTCACACTACGTTTGCATTAGAAGTGCAGTCAAATATCATTTTATTTAACTTGATCTAGATAGGAGTATGTTTGCCAGCTGGCCTGAAGAAACAGGGGTGCAAAATCCCTGGACTATCAAAGGTAACCAGGGGACGGCAGTCTGGAGTCAGCATAAGTGTAAATTTATAGGATCTGTGTCCCTGAAGCAGGGCTGCTTCTGCTTGCATTGGCTGTGCATAATCTGGTTGTAGAGTCAGACAGCTTTATTTCAGCACTGCTGTGGAGTACATCTGAAAATATGGCCAGCCTACCCTGACAAGGAATAGCATAAAGAAATGAACACTTTGTGGATTTTATCATCTCTCTTACCACCTTTCAGATACATGTGAATATAATAGGATTTGAAATATTAACAAAAAGCTTGAATCTTTACAGAATTCCTTTCTGCTTTCAGCTGCTTCAAAATGTACTTCCCAGCAATACACAAGAAAACAAAGGGTACAAGCTTTTAACTGCTGAATCAAGTGAATGAATCACAATTAATAATTGATTTAATGCAGACAAATTTATTTTTCTATTCGTATAAAGCTGGTGATGAGGTACCATGTCATAATTTCCAGAGGTGCTTAGGATTTCTGTTGGTCTTCTTTTTACACTTGTTAGCCAGGATGTGTCAATCAGCTCAGAGGGCAGCTGGTGTATGTGTATGTGTGTGTGTGTGTGTGTGTGTGTGTGTGTGTGTGTTAAAGAGGAGTCTCCTGCCTTTCCCTTTACCTTCCCTTCCCCTTTGCAGAATGAGGGATGGATGACTAGACAGACGTTCTCTATAGTGTGTTTTCTGACACTGGGTATTGGTGTTATTGTTTGTCAAAAGTGATCAGACATTTGTGGCCATATGGTGTGCTGTGCAGTATTCCATTTGCTGCTTCTCATCCAAGCAGGAAGAGATGGGTAGGAAGCATAGTCACATATTAAAGAAAAACCCAACAACAAATAAACAAAACCCAAAACAAAAAAAAAAACACTGCAAACAAAAATAGAAGAAATTTATCTTTTAACAGACTCAGCAGAAAGGTGCTGCAAGGTGTAGTAGCCCCACCTCAAGCCCTAGGTGGTTAAAATCCTGCCTGGGGTCCCTGGCACTCAACCTGTCTGCAACTGTTTGGGAGTCTCAGAACACTATTGTGCTCCAAGTGTTATTGAGGAAGGATTAGGCAACCAGAGAAAAAGTGAACCAGAAAATTTGTCTGAATACAGTGCATGAGACAGGCTCTGGCTGTCACCTGCCAGGTCACAGCAAGGTCAGAGTGCCCCATAAGTAGCATTAGCACTCACATGTATTTATGCCACTCCACAGAACTTCAGTCTCTTCCTGTATTGCTCTCTGGTGCATCTCAGAACCAGGACTGACTGCTGGCTGAGCCACTGCTTTTCCCAAAGGTTTCTCAGAAGAGATAAAGGCTTTTTCCATGCTGTAACTAAAAATCTGTCCTGTTGTAACTTGTAAAGCCTTTGTCAATACAAAATGATGTGAATAAGCTCTTCCACACTAGAAAATAGAATAGCCTGGGAACATTTATTTCGAGAGACCTTTTTTCAGGACACTTCTTTTGTCAAACACGAATAAAAAGAAGTAGAAAACACTAGAAGTGATTCTCCAAAATTTTTTCTGTATTAGCTGCCATGTGAGCTCATTCCTCTTCCTACTGTGCCCTGCCAACACCTAACAAGCTGGGACTTTTGACAATCCTGATGTACTACCATGCCTCATATTGCTTTTGGAGTGGAATCAATAATAGTTCAAACAGCACAAAAATTCCATTATTTACTAAATCATAATGCATATTTAGGACTGTATGGAGGGAGAGGATGCTGCATTAGAGCAAGACCAGCATTCATTACCCGCTCCAAGCCCAGGAGACTCGCTACTGGGACTGACTGGACTTTTTTTTCCTGTGAGCAAGAAAAGCAAGGAGATATAATTTCCTATAGATTTGTGCCTGTCTGGTGGCTCATCTAACTCCTTTGTAACAGCACAACATTCCCCACAGGGCACCCCAAGGCAGAGGCAGCACACCCAAACATACGCGCTGGCTGGCTCCTGGTGCAGTGAGTGACCACTATTGGAAAGAGGGAGTAATAGTTATTTTGCTTAAATTTCCCTGGAAGGGGAATCCATTTGAGTCCACTCAGCTGATTTATCTGAAACTCAGGCGTCTGAATACCTTTGAGACCTGGAGACCCCTGTCAGACTTGGCTGACATAAAACAAAGGATTCAGAAACTATAAGGGGAGTGACTGATGTGCAGACAGAATAATTTTCAGGATAAAAATGATAGTAAAAAAGGTGATATTCACACATATGTTGTACTTCTTTATCTGGATTCTTCAGATCTGAAGAATTTGGATCACATTTTTAAGAGTGCTAAAGGAGTAAATTGAACTTTAAAAATTAAAAATGGATAGTCTCTCACAATTATTTGACTTATGTTTCGAAATTTAAACTGACAAAATTTCTTGCATATAAAAAATTTCCTGCTTTTGCTGTTCTCCAGTATATAAAAGTCTTTTTGACATTTTATTTGCACTGTCCTGTGCTCTGAGATCATTTTCCAGGTGCACTCAGTCTGATACACGGAGACCATAGCTCGCAGCAGTTCACATCAGGGAAAGCCTCCACTTTTTCCTACGCAGGCAGCGTTTGTGGTAGATACAGCTGTCCTCTGACACCACGCTTACACAGATAAGGCCTGCGCTGCATCAAAGGACTGCACGCATCCCTGTCACCTTGCAAGCAGGGTGAGCTTAGAGAAGAAATTTATGGCTGGAACAGGTTCATCTGCCCAAGATATTCAGGACTCCTTGGCACGCTTTCCAGGATATTATAGCTTATGTGATGTGGGTAGTTTAAGGACTTTAGCTGCTTTTTCTGGCTCTCCCAGAAACACAAAGACAATGTGGTAGCCTACAACTCAGGAACAGTGTAGTTTTCATCACCTTGTAGTAATAATATTTATTTCTTTAGTGGGGGCTGCTCCTCTCTTCTTGCCTTATTAAGTCAAAGCAGGAAGGAACAAGGAGCAAGGCATTAATAACATATGGCAAGTTTATACAGTGAAGGCAGAAGGGAAGTGTCAGGAGAGAAACAAAAATGAAGATGAGAGGAAGAGGACGGGTGAGGTGTTGTGCACAGATTACTTCCTTGGGCTCACCAAGACTGGAGACAGTCAAATCTATCTGCAAAAATGGTATTGTCTGGTCAGCACTTTTGGCACAAAACACAAGGATCCCTTGCTGTGGCCATGCTTTTTGTGCTCTCAGCCGCAGGACTTGTGCTGATAGGTAAACACTCTCTGTCATATATCAATGCCCAAATATCATCCTGTCTGTGACAGCTGTATGACAGAGGTCATAATCCATGTACTGAGGCTTGGGTGAGAAAACCAAGATTAATTTCTCTAGCATGTAATGCTTTGTGGTGATCCAGCTGGAAAAGAAACACAGAGAGACAGAGAGAGAGAGACACAGAGAGAGAGAGAGACGTGTGTGTGCCAACAAATTATATTGACCTGGTTTGACCTCACCATGGTCTTCAAAATATTGGCTTATTTTGATAACCTTGAGGTACCTACTCTACATAGCCTTGCCTCAGCATAAAATAAGAATGATAGCTTTAGCAGCAGGACCACCCTAGCCTGAGACTCTCTTGAGTTCAGGGTGGGTGGTGAGAGGAGACACAGAATTACTGTTCAGGCACATCCTTTAGCCTCACATTCAGGTGCTGCACTGATATTCTGGAGGAAAATGCAATGAGGGGCTGTTCTTAATCCCAGGAACTTGAAAGTCATAGAAACAGTGCGATTCAAAGGAACATGTACCATGTAACTCAGCCTACATTTGCCCCAGCACAGAGGTGAAATTGCCATTTCTTTCCCAGCAAGAGCCACTGCAGCCATGGCAGACTGGGTATGAGCTTCCAGCATGACTACCCACAGCTCATGAGGGCCAGAAACAGAGGCTGCAAGCTCTGGTGCTCCTGCTGTTATCTGAGACTACCATGACGTGGATTTGGGACAAAATCATGGGTTTTGCTTTCAAAGAAGTAATGGAGGAGCTTCTGGTCATTTCAGCATTTGTTTCATACTAATGACTAATAACAGTGTTATTAGTCATTAGTAGTAGTTCTATGCAGTCCCAAAGTAACTGAGCAATACTTCAGAAAAACAAAGTGGAAATACAGTGTTCGTGCTAATAAGCCTAATAATAAGCCAATTCAAATTCCCTTTAGGGTCAGATGAATGGGGAAACCAAATTTTTGCAGCGGGGCAGAGGAACATAGAACATCATAGCTTCTACTGTGTTGATGTTTGTGGTACACCTTCAGGGAAGACAACGCATCAATCAATATGCATTTTAGTTTGGCCCGGTATTCCCAGGACAGGCTTTACTTCAAGAAGAAAATAGCATGAAGCCTTGTACCCGAGGCTTGCCTCGGAGTGGAGACTTCTGGATCTGTGGCTTCTTGATAGGAAGGGACCTCAGCTCCTCATTTACTGCTGCCTTCACCTCTCTGCGAGGGGTGGCCACCCTTTCTGCAGCAGAGATGCCAGAGCAGTTGCACTGACAGGCAGGTCCCTAGGGACAGGTGATGGTGAGCAGGCGAGGCAGGCAGCCCATGCCAGCAGCAGTTGCCTGCACCAGGGGAGTCACACACAAGCCAGGCTGAGGCTTGTGCATTACCTATGCCTTGGCTCAGTTCTGTCATCCTCATGCCTGCACCAGGAGGAGTTACCAGCTCCTACATGGCCCTTTGTGCCAGCAGAGAAAAAGTCATGATGTGAGCTAATATGAACTAGTTAATAGAGAAATCCTTCATATTTTTAGGTGAGAATATAGACACCTGTTTTTTAAGCACAGGGGTGGAGTGGGGAATTAACCATGAAAATAAATGCCAAGAGAACCAGTGGGGTTTTTATCTCTTCACGTACATTAGACTCAAACATCTTGCAGTCAAGTTCTCAAATAACTACACTCAGTGTAGGGATAAGTGGGTGAAATGCAATGCTCTGTTTTTTCAGGTGGTCAGATGAGTTAGTTCCCTCTGTCCTGGGCTCAGAGGTTATAAATCAGTCTCCACCACCAAGTACCTTCTTGAGTACATTGTTACAGAAGGATAAAACCAAGCATTCTAAAGCATACCACTGTGGGCAAGGAATGTGTGATGGTATATCCTAAACTTCAGTCAATGGTGTCCCAAAGTGCAAACTGTGACTGCCCTACAAAGCCTGTGTACAGCTGTAGCTGCCAGAACAGGACCTGCCAGCTGTATTTCTGTAATCCAATAATCCAGTATCACCCCCGCAGCTGGCCTGCCTCCACTCACACCATCACAGACAGGCAACGGAAGCTATATCACCATAATTATGAAAACATATTATGAAAACAATTATGGACACAGTCATCAGATAGAAGCAGATGTGTCCATCTTACTGGAGATATGATATTCCAACACGTTTCATGAAATGTGTTTTCAGCTGTCTCACAGGAGACTGTTTCCCAGTCCAGTTGTGGGAAGGAATCAGCTGTTTGCTGGCCATGAACTGCTTTTCCAAGGTAATATATAGACGAGGTGACCAACTTTGATCACCTTTGAACAGGGAAACTGGTGCTGTATAAACCTGACAAAGTTGACTTTTATGAAGGATCTCCAAAATGACCATGGTTTGAGCAGCTGCTTCCACCACCCTGAACTGCACTACCTCAGCCCAGCCTTGGCTTTTCCCTTAGTGACCCACCTCCTCATTATGCCTATGTGATTTGACCAGAGAAGGTGACCAAAAAAACCAATTTTCTAACATTTTTGTGCAGAACACATGTATCTGTTGTTTTAAGCTGAGATTTTCCAAGCTGCAGTTCTGGGGCCAGTTCCCAGTTTCTCTGTGTCCTCAGCTGTATTCAGTTAATGACCGGAGACTTCCACCAACACACAGCAGCTACAAAATGCATTTCAGGGTTGTGGACACTGTGTATCTGTGGTGCTGCAAAACAGCAGACTGATGGATCTGACCAAGGTGGTAATCAAATACATGGGAACCTGTGTGGGAACAAATAGGATAGTGTAAAAAGAGTTGATTATGGGCAGGGTTTTGGGGAGAATTAAGGAAAAAATATCCTGCAGGGGCAAAGACAGATGATATTTTGAAATTGCTCATCATGAAATTCAGTTATTGCCCTGCAGATCTATGCCAGAGAATACTCTACTCTCTTCCATACAGTTACCAGGGAAATTAAATAGGAGGTTGTTGCTATTTCAAGACTCAGAATGAAAAATAAAAGTGCTGGTTTACTGCAGCACAAATTTGTAGGGTCTCTCCAGGCCAGGCTTTTGAAACAGACTGAAAAGTGTGTGGGGTTTTTTTTCTTATTTTTCATGTCAAAAGTAGACTTAGGCTCTGATTTTCTGAGGAGGAAAAATTGTAGTGGAAATGTGTGCCCCCTACCTTGTCTGCAGTATGAAGTGAAAGAAAAAAGTGCAGATGCTATTCAGCTCTGCCTTAGTTAAAGGTGTTGCAAAGACTTTAACTGCAGGAGTACCTTTCTGCTGTTAAATTACTCGATGCCCCATTTGTAACGCCTGGTAGTTACTCTGACAGCTACACACTGATACAATGAAGTCTACAAGAGAAGCTTACAGCAGCTCACAAGGCTCAAAGATGTGCTGGGGCTGAAGAATCAGAGCTTCAAACAGGAATTTCTGTGACCTGAACCAAGAGGAGCATTCCCTCCCTTCTTTCCAGGAAGTCTTGTTTCTTTTTCATTACAAACCTAAAAATGCTCAAATGTGTATTGGGGCAGGGATCTGGCATTAAACAATGAGGATAAATGTAGAGAAGCAGAGCTATTTGCTATACAGATTTATTGTTCCAAGTTCCTACAGGAAAAACAGTGGCAAGCAAAACCCTTCCCTAAGTTATATTTTGATAACTTCATAAAATGAATGACATGATATTATATCCTGAAATTCACCTGCAGTTTCTCTGAAACTTGCTCTCTGCTCTGCAATGGCACATTGGAAGCATCATCCTCTGCCATTGCTGCTCCAAGTCACAGGAATGAATGATCTCCTGTGACAAACCAAATCTTCATTGCAGTGACAGCACATCAAATGCCAGAAGTCCTCGGTGGGTTCTGTTTAAACGAACGTCGAGGGATGAGGGTAAGAAGAGCAGGTTGTTTACTAGGCACTGCTTGAGGAGTGACTCTTCCCTGCAGGGACATGCTCCCTCAGCTGACTCCAGTGATCACGGGGGTAGCATGGAGTTAAATGGTGTCACTGGCAGAGCACGAGTCCCTTGGAAACAGAACAGCCTCTCAGCAGAGCCAGACTCTGTCTGCCAGGCCATGCACTGCAGGGCAGCTGGTGTACACCGGGCACCACCGTACCTGAAGGTGCAGCACTGCTGTGCCCTGAACTCATGTCAAAAGTGACACAAGTGATCTTTAAATTCTGCTTCAGACCTCTTCTGTCCTCTCTCTCCCTGCCTGTAGCTATAAATATAACACAAGTGCTTGTGCCTGTCAGCTTTGTGAAATATTTACCATAAACATCTCAAATTGTGATTCTTGCTAGAAATGCCACAAGGGGGAAGAATTGGGTTATTTACAGGTTATTTACAGCATTTACTTAAAACATTTGGTTTGTTCAGTCTAATTAAGACTGAGATTGCTCTTCAAACCCTTTGTTGGGAGAGGCAGGGAAGGAAAGAGAAGAAGGGATAGGGTGAAAGTAATCTCTAAAACTCAAGGCAAACTCAGTCAAATAACTCTAGTTTTGTGTCTAGATGGGACATACTGAAGTTTTACACTGTATTGGTTAAAGAAAGAAAATCTGGCCCATGCCAAATCAATCCCTTTCAGAAGGGCTCTTAAGCAAACTCTTTTTTGTTAAGCTTTCCACTAATCTGTTCAGCAATAGGTTTAACAGACTGCCCAGCTCTACACCTGACAGTACTTCCTCTGGCTTTAATAATAAACCACTGAAACCAGCCACGGTAAGGTTGTGCCATGGCAGCACAGCTATTTGAAGTGCCTGCAGGTTCACTGGGTTGAATTCTTATTCAAAAAGTTTTTTCCTCATCACTTTAATGGCATCTAAGCACCTTGGTGGGAAATGGAAATCTCAGTCACCCATTTCAGGTTCATTTCAAGGCAGCAGAACTTGCTTTGCCAGCAGGGCTGTGCCTTGTGCTAACCCTGTGCACCAGAGCACATGCATATCACAGTGTGGTGCTGGATTTTTAGAGAGAAGAAGCAGAGGCCCAAACAACCTGCTTCAGATTAGCACATTGACTTTACAACCACAAAGCCATAAGTGCGAGTAATGTATGGCTACGTGAGCATTGTTGTGGTTATGGGCTGACAGAATGAAGACGTGCTCCCATGACAGTGTCATCTGGATGCTCTTGGATATCTGAGCAGTTCAGAGAGACAGCATAATGGAATACAGAGTGAAAATTGCTTTAAAGTAACCTTGGATGTTCCCAAACTTTTGCTTGAATGGTTTGAAAAAAAGAGAAGCACCAAACTAGCATTCCTAGGAAATGAATAAACTGTTGCAGCCCGATCAGGAAGGCAAACATAACATTTTCTCTCCTCAGGAAGTAACGAAAGCTGACTTCATACTGCAAAACAGAACTAGGGGTGTTTGTCATAAGTTAAAAATCAATGAACTCCAGCTATTCCCCTGGCCCTGGAAGCTTCATTTTTTGAGGAAGAAATATTTTTTCTTACAGGAACATTCCTGAAAACAGACTTCACTCTCAGTGACAATTGTGAAAGGTCAAATTGGATGTAGCATAACTTTCCAAGCTAGTAGACAGGCTTTCTGATGAGCCCTTAAAATAAATTGCTAAATGAGAATTTAGCCTAATTTTTGCAATTAGAAAATTAGCAGATGAGACTTTCCTCTTCTTTTCAACAGAAGTTCAGCCTTTTTTTCAGAAGCTGTCTTCTGGTTTGCCAAGGAGCACTTTCTCTTACCAATGCGTCATGCTGAAATATGCAGAAGACAAACCAACCTCTGGCATGAACCAGACTAGCTTTAGGGTGTCTATCAAGTAAAACATTCACTTATCTAACCAAGAAAGTATCTCACTAACCAGAACAGATGGAACATTACAGGATTTGGCTTCTCAATCTTCCAGTCTGGATTTGCTTCCTCTTTATCATTCAAGAAAGTCTTCTGGTTAAGTGTCTTGCCTCCATGCAGGCGTTAAAGATGCTTTGAGTCCCCTTTGAACAGGAAGAGCTGCCTTATCGGTAGAAGGAATGTTAGGGCTCTGGATCTCTAGTTCTGCTGTTTATTCCATACGGACATTGCAATAAACCTGTGTGATGGTGAAGACAGGAAATTAAATACAAACTGTGCACCCAAGCAATCAATCTGACAGAACTCTATTTACTGTTGGAAAAATGTCCCACATACAGCCTGTTTGGGTAAAAAAAAATGATTTCATAGTTTCTGGAGTTCCTCATTCCTGTTTATGTCAATGTCTCCCAAGAAAAAAAAAATCAAAATTCTAGTGGGGTTTTTAAGACGAAGCTGGAGCCAGCCAGCCATCAGAAACAATCACGTCATTCCGGAGAGCAAGCACAGCAAGAAGCAGTGTGAGGGGGAATGGCTTCTGTGCCTAGCTCTAACAATGCCAGCACATGTCTGAATTTAGCAAAAAAACCACAGTGGTAGAAACTCCCCTGTACTGCAGCAAATAAAACTCAAATTCCCAGAGCAGTTTGGTTGTTAGCAGTTATTCACACATTGTGAGTAAATAATTGTGTCAACAGGAAAGAAGACAAGGGAAGTTACAGTTAAATCTCATTTTCACATTCTTCTTTTAAGAAATGCAAAACCAGAATAATTTCTTAAGGAATAATCCTGAAATTTCCTGAAATATTCCTGAGATTTCCCTGTATCTAGCATTTATTCAAAGAATCTACAACTGCAAATTTGAGCCATGACTTCCCAGCAGTGCAAGTCTCATAATGAATTAAAATGCAATGTTTCACAAGTTTTATCATCTTCTAATGGTGGTGCAACCAAAGGATTACATGTTTTCACCTACAGTGCTGAATTTAGGTACTGCATTATCTGTATTAAAGGGTAAGTGTAAGTTAAGTGCATTGATTTGCATGGTAAAGCTATTAAAAATGGAAGAGGATTTTTTCCCCTCAGTTTCTTTAGGCTGCACCTTTCTTGTAAAGCTAATCCTTGTCACAAGCTGCAGTAATAAGCAGCACTCACCCACAAATATATTTTTCTGATGCCATGGATTTGGATTTAGTGATCCTGCTTTGGAATACGTTACTATAACTGAATTCAATTTAGGAAACTAATTAAAAGGACTATTTTTAAACTGCAACTAGTGCTCTGTAAATAAAGCACAACAATTTTTAATCAACATATGCACAAAATGTTCCAGAAAATAATAAAGTAATTTTTTTTCTTAAAAAGGTTCAAGTAGGATTTTAAAACATCCACATATGCCTTACAGACTGGATCATGGCAGCTTTCCTCCAGGAGTCATAGTAAAAAATAAGCAACAAAAGATCTATGGCCTTCTGTCATGAAAAGTCATGAAAAATATTTAGTGTGAGACAGCCCTGATTTCACCCACTGCAGAGTTTAGTTAATAAAAGTAGCTTGCACATACAGAATCTTAGAATCATGGATTCATTAGGTCAGAAATGACCTCTAAGTTTATCAAATCCAGCTGTTAACCCAGCACTGCCTAGTCCACCACAAAACCATGTTCCTAAGTGTCACATAGAATGATGGAATGGTTTGGGTTGGAAGGGATGTTAAGGATCATCTAGTTCCAACCCCCCTGCCATGGGCAGGAATGCCACCCACTAAACAAGGTTGCTCCAAGCCCCATCCAGCCTGGCATTGAACTCCTCCAAGGATGGGGGATACACAACTTCTCTGGGCAACCTGTGCCAGTGCCTCACCACCCTCAAAGTAAAGAGTTTCTTCCTAATATCTAATCTAACTCTAGTCTCAGTTTGAAGCCATTCTCCCTTGTCCCCTAACTAGGGGATAGTCCTCGTAGATAGTCTCTCTCCATCTCTCTTGTAGGCCCCCTGTAGGTGCTGGAAGGCTGCTATAAGGTCTCCCTGGAGACTTCTCCTCTCCAGGCTGAATAACCCAAACTGCTCCAGCCCTCTGATTATCTCTGTGGCCCTCTTCTGGGCTTGTTCCAACTGGTCTGCCTCCTTCTTATGTTGGGGGCCCCAGAACTGCATGAATTACTGCAGGTAGAGTCTCACAAGAGTAGAGTAGAGGGAGAGAATCACCTCCCTCAACCTGCTAGCCACACTGCTTTTGATGAGACAAGATGAAAGAAATACAGAAGATCAGGCTAAGGCTGGTATGATCTTGACCTCTTGGTAAACTGGAACTATTCACTGAAAATAGTTTCAACACAAACCTGCAAAGTTCCTCATTAAGGAAAAAGAGATACAAGCTCTGCACTATGCTGGGGAACAAACAAACACACAAGCAAACAAACAACATGACCTGAAGAGTGCAATCATGAAAAAAAGGTTGGCATGGTTTCATGGTGCCACTTCATGAGAAAATACGTAAGGTTTGAAATATCTCTAATTGTGTAGATATAGTGCTACAGTAATAGTGGCTGGAAAATGAAGCCAAACTAATTAATGTGAGAAATCAGATATATACCTATAACCTGCCTGTATGTATATGCATGTGTGTGTGTATGTGCATATATTTATATAAACCCAGCAGTCCAGAAAACACTGAATGGTAAGACAGATTCTCCATCACTGTGGTCTTTAGTTTCTTCCAGAAGCCTGGTGTAAACACATTACTTTTGCATCAGAAATTAATTATTGCACTCAGTACAGGAATAGTGGATGAGGTGTAATGGCCTGTTGTTTTACAGGAAGCCAGATTTGAAGATCTAATCATTTCTTTAAATAACCGAAGCACAAATTAGCCCTGCAAGCAGGAGTATCAGCGACCATTATGCAAAAAGCCAATCCCAAGCTAAGTATTCAGTCGCATAAATGCCCATGTTTTCCAATGATGCCCTGAAATTATTCTCTGGAAACGCCATGATATGGGAAATTGTGGTCACTTGCTTAGAGATCCTCAGCTCCTCTGTGCCCAGTGAGAGACTAACTCATGGATCTACCATTCTTTTTTTGTCAGTGTGTCTTTTTCCCTGTGGCTGATGAAATAGCTTAGATAGGCAGTGTGGACTGAGTGAGTCAGGGACTTCTGCATGGCAGAAGGCTGCGCAAGCTTTTTACAAGAGCTAGTTTCTTATAGATTTTATTTGCACATATTGATTCAATAAAAAACAGTTACATGTGAAAATCACAAATGCAGTTTGTGAAATCTAAACAGGTTTTCCATTTAAATGGCCAAGGAGCAGAGACATGTGGAGAAAGGCAAAAGATTTAAAAAAAAGGGAGATAGGCTATAAACTACATTATCCTCAGTGTGTTACTAAACAATCCTGTCACGGTTCTTCCTCCCTATTACCTAAATGTCTTGCAATAGCAACAGTAATCCTTAAGAATATAAATCTTTATTAGATGTAGTAAAGGGCTGACAGAGATGATGGACCCAAAAAGGCTGAAATGGAAGCACTAGGAAATCGCAGGTGCAAAAGGAGACCAGAGTCTTTCTTCATGTAGGCAACAAGACTGCAAGTGCAGCAGCTTTCATTTTCTGGAAATCCAGGCCATCGTGCACTCTGATACCTGCTTGTGTCTTCAAATATTGCCTGAGCACTGATTTAGGTTTGGCAGTGCTAGAGAGGTCTGGTTTGATGGGAGTACCCAGAGTATGATATCACCATTTTAAAGAAGACTTTCACAGGGTGGGAAGTTAATGAAAGCCCAGGGCTGAAGCTGGATTTCACAGGCAGATAGTAAAACCCAGCAGCCAGGAGATGGAGCAAGTTCAGAGCCTGTTTCCGCCTGTCCCTGTTTTCCTGACTGCTGGCTGTAATAGAAATGCTAGTGAGGAAACTGATCCAGATATTCAAGGCAGAAAAGAGTAATTTGGGTTGTGATGCAGCACAGGTACATAGTAAAACTGTCGAACTTCACTTGAGCTATTCCCCCTTCACTGGGTTATTTTGCAGAACACACAAGTTCACTATCCTTTTACAGACTTTGTATGTCAGAAAGCCTCTCTCCTTTGAGGTCATTTTATTCAGGCAATGTAAATGTCAGCTGCCAGTTGTAAGTATTATTATTTATATGGAGCTGTCAAGGAGTGAGAGGGAAATGATGCAGGCAGCTCACTTCTGTCTTAGCTCTCAGGAAAGGTCAGCTGAGCCTTTCAAAAAGCGCTGTCAAACCCAAAACATCTTTCAAAATCCATTCTGTAGAAACAGTGCAAGGAAGCACATGCTTTAAAGCCAGCCAAGGTAGGGCTGAAGTGACTGTTGTCTTTTTCTGATGTCAAAAAGCTCCATTAGTGACTACTAGTGGTACAAGAACCCAAGGCAGCCAGAGAATGGACAGAGCTCCCTCCAGTAATTGCATCCAGCTGCATTGTGTTTGCTTTGGGGATTGCATTTCTTAGCCTTCTGTTTGACCTAACTTACATCTGAGCAAATTTCTTCCTCTGATGAACATCCCCACATATCCCCATTTCACATCCTGCCTGAGCTGCCAGGACATGGAACAGCTCTCACCCCATGACCTGGATGGGAACAGAGGACGATCGGGATGTACAGCCTACAGCTTTAACAGTGAGGGGTAGATTTTGTCCTTGCAAGCTTGACAAAGGAATATGGGTTGTATGACTGAGAACACTCAGATTCAAGGCAGATTATGGCACTTAGGTGTGGAGAGACTGATCAGAAATTTTATAAGTGCAAAGAGGAGGTCTCTTCACATAGGTTTGGCTCAAATCCCAAAAATACTTAGGTGCCTAATTCCCGAGGCCAGGATATCAATAGAAATCAAACAGTTAAATATTCTGCCAGTTACATAAAAGAAGCAGAAAGAAATTACTTTATCTCTCCAATAAGAATTGCTCATGCCGTTCTGTGAGAATCCAAAGAGGATAAGATTGGAGGAAAGGCAAATTCCAGATGAATGCCATGAAGAACTCCTAGGTATCCAGAAGTACTGTCTCAAGAACATCCCAGCCCAGAAATGCTCTATTTTAAGCATACTGAATTCCAGACTAATAATTCCATCTTCCATTTTTCATCTTCACCCAATTAAAACAAAAAACCAGGAAACCTTAATGTTTCCCTGAAGACATCTAAAAGAGACAAGAGATCCACTTACTATTGCTTCTACGTAATACTTCAAGAAAACAAAAATGAGCAGGGCTTTATGATCTCTGTACACATCAATATTTATTGTAACTGCTCCTTTATAGCAAGATCCACATTGTTAAAGAAATGGGATCTGTCCCCAGCAGGATAAGAGTGAAATCATGTAGGAGGAGTGAGTCCCTCCCTCCTGCTCCCAGTTTTCTGATCTGAGGGGAATGCTGAGCCAGACTGTGTGGTTGCAGAGCCTTGTGCCTTTCAGCATAGCTACCATGTCTATTTTTAATTTATTGGTGTGCTCAGCTGTTCTTTTTCCCTTCAGCCCATGCCATGCTGGGATCTCAGCTTCTGAGTCCTGCCTACAAAATTCAGACAGAAAACACCGAGACAGAGATGTGCTAAATTTAAAAGTAGTTTCATGTAAATTTAAGCCAAGTGTTGCTATGGGACAAAGTCCTTTAAGGAACAATGTGGTGTACTTGGAGATTGAAGAGCTTGTTTTCACTCTGTTTTGATTCTGCCATAGGAGGTCCTCAGGAGCAGAAATATGTGAACAAAGACAAAAGACCACTTCCAGAACACATTTTGGATGAGGTTATCATATCTTGGAAAGTTCATGGCTTCTTTACCCATGAAGCTGTTTACCCTTTGACGCAGATTTTGTCTTTGCTAGCATATATTGACAGCTGGGAAGACTTGCCAGAAGTTGTGCTTGTGAGGGAGATGAAAATGTTGACTCTTTGGTTCCTCAACACTTTGCCCTCAGCTGTGTCACCTCTGGCCATCCCAGCAAGATGGGCATCTTCCTGCAGGAAGCAGAAACTGGTCACCATGTCTCCTCATCTTCCATCTGGAAAGGGGACACCTGCAAGGGCTTGAGAGAGCTGCCTAGAATTTGCCAGGGTTTCCTGCAATGTGCTGGACAACCCCACCACCCACCTATTCCAATCTTCACCTCCTCACCCATAAAATGGGATGAGGAGTGTTTACCCACCTCATATGCTGCCTCTTTTTAAGTCATCCTTGTGTAGGAAGTACTTTAACTTAAGGGTTCATCCAAGTATCAGACCTTACCCTTTCCCCTCACCATGCCTGTTTTGGATACTTATTCCCAAAGAATTTTATCTGGAATTTAGTGGTCCTCTGCTTTACTTATTCCCTGGGAATGCTGAGCATCTTTACCTCCTCTGTCCTTCTCCTTTTTTTTTCATTACCTCATTCTCCCTTTCAATGATCTTGTGCTCTCACTCTCCAGTCACAGCACATGCCTTCTCTCAAGACTGTGGTTTCACGATAATTAGTAGCAGACCTGAGAACAATCTGTCCAAAGAGGACAAAAGAGATCAAACAATCACATTCCTGCCAAATTCGCCCAAGCCCATAGCAGTGGTTTCTGGCAGCCTGAAGCTTTCACAAGAGCTTCATATGAGGAAGAACAGGCAGTACCTGATGTGGTGTGAAGTTAAAACATCTGATAAAAGCTGAACCTGTCAATGTCCTTTGAATAAATGTGAAATGGAGAGTTTATTACTGTCAGATTGGTTTCAGGGAGCTGGAGAGCTTTTGATCCAGTAACAGAATTCCAAACTTTCCTAGTCTTAAACATTTTCTGCAGTCTGATCCATGTAAACACACCAGCTCCTTCCTTCTCGCCTCTCTCCACTGGTGGGCTGCACCCTTTCCCACATCCCTACCTGGCACTGCTGGTGTGGGGGTGAGAATGGGTGATGAAGAAAAGCAATGCAGGGCAGAGAGCGATGGAAAGGCTTTCACTGACAATGCAACATCTGTAATTTTATTTAGCTATTGCTCCCTCTAGAATTAAGAAATAAATAAAAAAGATCAGGACATTGAATCCAGTGGCACTGGTCAAAGCAAGCGCTGTACCAGTTCATGGAGGTAAGTGAGTGCATAAAAGTCTTTGCCAACCTGGGGCACTGCTTTTGTAATTAAAAGGAAAACCAAAACTGTACAACCCCACAGCTCTGATTTATTGTAAAGATGGATTTTTAGAATTTAAAAAAATAGATAGAATTTAGGGGAAAGAGTTGTTACCACAAGTACATTTTCATATAGATTATCTCTGAGCAGTTTTTTAAGCTTATTTAAGAAGGGAAATTAATCCATTCAAGATGCCCACTCAGCCCTTTCTCACAAATAAAATAAAGCATCCAGTCACATTTTGACAGTAGGAAACAATTTGTGTGTTGCAAGCTGGTCTGGCTGAGACCGAATTAATTTTTTAGCTATTCCCATGTGTTTCAGATGTTCTAATGCACTTACCACAGTGAAAATATTGCAGATCACCCTTCTATGATAATCCAAGAGAACAAGCCACCACTTTACCTGATCCTATGTGCTCTCTCCCCATTTCCCTGACCTTGAAAGTTACTTTGCAATTTTTATGCAAAGAACCCAAAAGACAGCAAAAATGTGGGTTGCCTTGGAAGAGGCTCTGCAGTGTGTGGGGGTGTGTGTGCTTGCACAGAGAATATCCTGAGCAGGCAGTTTTTTATGTTCTTTTGGCTCTGCTTGTGCTCTGACAGCATTGATGGCATAAATGCAGTAAATACATCTGAACAAAGGTCTTATCTAAAGTTTGTGTAGGACCTTTCTACAGCAGGGACACTTCTGACCATCATTTTCTGCGTAACCAACATGGACAGGACTGTCTTGGAGTAGGATCTTTGGTGCAAAGGCCAGGTAGACGTGAAAGCAAAAGCTGTGAGGAGAAAGGGAAAAACAATTTTCCATGGCAATAATGGGTAAGACAAGAAGGAAGTGTTTTAAAAGAAGAGTAATGTCAGATGTCCTGTTTAGTTTTTGTAGAAAAGTCTCCCAATATCAGTGATAATGAAGCATGGGAAGGGAGCTCTCTGAGGCAGTTCAAGTCTGGCTGATCTTGCCTTGATAATTGAGATTCTTCCTGAAGCTGCTTCCATCTCTATTTCCTATCATTTTATGAGCTATTGCAGAATGTAGATAGCTTTACCTGGTATTAAACTAGCCTGAACAGTGAAGCCGTTCTCTCTTTCAGGCCTTGTGCCATACAAATAGAATTTTTCTTTTATTAAACTTCAGAGCATCTGGGAATTTCCCAGGCTGTTCCATGTGCAAATAGTTTTTGTGTCATTTACTTATGCCTGTACTTCCCAGGGAATTCCTGGCTTGGCAGGTAGTCACGCATTAACCAACAAGCAAAAGTCCACAGAGAGTACAGCGAAGGTCCGTGTCACCTATATATGGCCATATAGCTCATACAAGCTATTAAGCTAATAAGAGAAACAATGGCAGCTCTATAGCACACTCTGGCAAAGCTAAAGCATGTAAACTCACAGGCACTCCTTGCTGAAGAGAAGCTGAGCTAGCCCAGAGCTTTCCAACTTACTTTGTTTTCAGAGCACCAGGCATTTCCCACCAGTAGAAGGAGACCTTTTTTCTCACTTTCCTTAGTTTGCTTTTCCTTCTGTGAACCCCTCAAGAATGACACACACAGCTGACCCCAGATGCTGCCATGGGAGGCACCTAGTTCAGACTACATTTATGAGCTAATTGGAGATACCGGGATGCAGAAGGAGAAGAAATGGACTGGCAGTTTCCATGGCAATTCCCTAGTCTATTAAAAATAATCAATATAACTATAGTAATGAGTAGCAACTTGTTAGCACAGAGCAGGGAAGCAGGGAGCGGGTTCATGCTGTCCACACTGTACCAATGTGGTGCTCTTGAGATACTGAAATGGAAACAGCAAAACAGAAAACTGCATTTGATCTGATTTTTAATTTTTAAAGTCTTTCTGCATCCGGAAACATTCCTGACATGAGCAGGAATTGCTTGTTATCAGCATCTCTGAAAAACAAGGTCCAAACAATCATGTGCATGAACAGAGTATCAGGACATGGGCCGTGGCAAAGATACAGCCTGGTCATACACAGGGTTGTTTACAGTCTGTTTCAGTCACTACATCTCCATTTCTAATGAGGTGCCAGAGCCCAGACGATTTTCCAAGAACACTTACATCAGTAAGGAAAGACCTATAAAACCAGATTAATATCTCAGGAAGTTTGATTTATGATGTTATAACCTTGACAGTTATGAAGTAAACAAAGCTGTTTTCACATCTGTAAGGAGAGATTTTCAAGAGCTAAATACGCTGAGAATTTTTACTCTTAGTATTCATAGTATTTTTTTCTTCTTCCATAGAGCTCGTTAGATCCATGCTCTGTTTTAATGTTGTTAAGTGATTTTCATTACATTTTCATGGAAAAAATGCCATTTCTTCCCACTGGATATCCAAAAGAGCTCGCTGTTTGGGTCATCTGATGTTTACAGAATTTTACTTTCCTGATGTCTGTAAAGGAGTCGCTGCTGTGGGCAAATGCCTCCCCATGCAGCACCACAGGCAGGTTTTCACCACCCCTCTAGTATGTCTGCAGGGCGACCACACTCTCGCTGCACACTGACATATATACCTCTTTGAACATGACATCAAAACGTGGCTTTTCAATGTCACATGCAGTAAACCGGATACTTAAAATGCAGGGAGAGGGAACTTAGCCGCTGTGTTTGCTAATGCGTTTTAAAGCTTTAAACACACCTTAGCACAGAGAAATTCCTTAGGAGGAGAGCTCCAGCGCGTGGTGTCAGCCTGTGCCATCTGCCGAACTCGCTCAGCAGCAGCGTCTGCTCTGGGGTGCTAAAACACAGCAGCTTTTGTTAGGGATGCGCATCCCCACGGGCAGTTGCAGAAAGGCACTGGCACAGCTGGGGCGTGGCTTTCCCTTCAGGCGGCAGTGCCAGACGGGGAAGGGTTTGTCCGGCCTGTGATCAGCCACACTCACCGTCTGTCCTTGGTACACCCCAGTGACAGGGTGGGGGCACGGGGAGGGCGGGTTGCAGAGTATGGGTGGAAGCACACGTGGCACCGACTGATGCCAGTGGCAGAGCCCCTACAGTCCACCAGGCTGACTTGCCTCTGCACTGCAGCAGTGGCTGCACTCTCCTACCACCCTCCTTCTCCCCTCTGGGCTTCAGCTGAGAGCCTCCAGGGACAGCAGCTGCAGGAACGAGCCAAAAAACCCACCAGCATTGCCACGTGCATCTCTTTTTTGTGTGCAGCCTTTCCTTCCCTGTGTGACGAATGGGACAGGCTGTGAATTGAATAGCTGGAATTCAAACACTCGGGTTAAGGAGCGTATGAGGGATTAAAAGCAGCATCACACTGTCAGGTAAAGCTCATGACAGCAACACACCTGATGGAAAAACTTCCCCCCCGGTCTCAGCCTTGCTCTCACGGCACTGCTTGCATGCAATAAAGCCTCTGCTCCGTGAATTCGGCAGTATTGGTAGACGCAGAGTTGGCTGCTTTAGGGGCTGAATTGCCTTGCCTTGGTTCAGCCTCTGAGGCGAGAGAAGCCAAGCCAGTTGGAAGTGGCTGGAAACCAGCTCCTTTCCAGCTGGCCCGTGCCTGGCAGGGGCCTCTGGTCACCCAGGCAGGGTGGGGAGACATTGGTCCTGTGCCAGGAGAGATTCTCCTCCTCCCCTCAGCTCCCACTCTGGGAGTCCAGCCCATCCAGCAGCGCTGCAATACCGGGCTGGCTAAATCCACTCGAGAAACTACACCTTGGCTCCCTACCTGCCACCCAGTGATGTACAGCACAGGCATGTATGTACAGCATCCAAGCACTACTCCATCCCTCAGCAGGCAATACTGCAAACACAGCTTGGTTAATTCCTTATTACACTTACTACACTTATCCTCCCCAGAGACAGTTAATAAACAAAAAATACTAGAACGATCCTTTAAAAATAGTTCTGTTGTAAGGGCATGTGGTTGTAATTACTGCCTTTATGGACAAGTCTATTCTTTTTCTTTCCTTCCATCTCTGTGTAATAGGAAATGTGCCAGTTTTCAAGCATTCTGCTTCATTACTATTGGAAGGAAGTTTCCAAAAATCAGAGTTTGTTTAACACAGGTTCCTGTGTCCATCCTGAGAGTCACCCTCAAAAGTTGGACTGGAACAGATCTACATAAACTGAAGTTTCTAAAAGTCCTGGGCAGTTCCTTGCCTCTTCACTTTCCTTCTTTGTTTATCTCTATTCCACTAACGTCCTGCATGTTTTCTTTCCCTTTTTCTTCTTCTGACTTTTCTTATGCCAAGTCCAGCCTCCCTTCACCTTCTCCCCATTACCTTTTCCCTTTTGCCCACAACTTTCCCGTGAATCCTCATGCTGTCCCTACTGCTGGTCTGCTCCCCAGGTACCTCTGTCACCCCAGACAATTCCTTACCTTTCCCAGCACCTGATTTCCCTTCTGGGTGTCTGAAATCATCCTCTTTCTTTATTTCCCCTCTTCTGTCCTCCTTTCCATGGTTTCCCATGTAACCATCTTTTCCCCTTCCTACCCTCTTCCTTACCGTGTCCCCCAGCTCTCCACCCCTCTGCTCAGCTGCCCTCCAGCATCCCACTCTATGCCCTTTTCTCTTCTGGGGCCTTTCCTTGTGCTTTCCTTGAGCTCCCCGTCTCACTCCCCATTACCTCCATCCACCACCTTCAGCCCTCTCTT
The DNA here is from genome assembly GCA_013399875.1 of Gymnorhina tibicen. Taxonomy (NCBI): domain Eukaryota; kingdom Metazoa; phylum Chordata; class Aves; order Passeriformes; family Artamidae; genus Gymnorhina; species Gymnorhina tibicen. The sequence goes on from VXAZ01001543.1 coordinate 386,900, forward strand.
GTGCCTTCTTTGGTTGCTGCCAGAACTGGGGTCCCCATCCAGCAGTACTCCATCACTCTCCCCCTGCATTAACTCATACTTTGATGGGGCTGGCACCAATGTGGCACAGGATGTGAGATCCATGAGATCTGAGTGGCTTCCAGGGGGGCTGCCGCTGTGTTGGAGTGTCGGCACTCACTTTCCACCCCCACCCTGACACTGGGAATCGCTGTCAGAGCCAACAGGCACAAGGCAGCATAGGCTCCAGATCTACCATGAGAGGTTTGTTTGTAAGGGAAATAATCCTGATGGATTAAGGGAAGCTGCCTCTTCCAAAAAACACACAGGATTTCAATATTGTATGGGGAGAAGTGGCCAAAGTAACACGACCTACGAAATACCTTTGAACTTTTGAGGTTTTGGCACAGCAGCAGCAGGCACAATGTTGCCTTCAGCCACCAAACCAGTCCCTCTTGCATAGCTAAAACCACTGCTGCTCCTGCTGCTAGGGGTAACCACAGAGCTCTGCCTCCTACCAGAGACTTTCAGAGTGCAATGCAAATGATTAATGAATTACCAGAACACTGAGGACAGATATATGTTTTCATTATTCTGTCACACAAATGGATTCCAATCAGGCACAGTATGTATGTCCAGTGCCACTCACCACCTTCACTCCCACATCACTTTTTTACAAGAAAGATAGTCTAGCAGGTTGGCGTGAGGCTTGATAATCTACGAGAGGGGAACACTGGGCAGGCACTGGAGAACACAGAAAATTAAAATGCATTTTTTGTAGCAGTATTTTTGGTTCAGAGATTTGGGGATTACTTTTTTATTATTATTATTTTTGGAAGCATGAAGACTGAAAAAACCTGAAAATGCAAATGTCTGCATTTAGGATATTTCTATGTTCAAGAACTCAACCCTTTTTTAGGGGAAATCTGATCTGATACAATGCAAGGCTTGCATCTACCACCTTTGGTGAAACCACACTGTCACATGGCTGTCACATGTGTAGACATGTGTGCACACACTGTCAGAGTGCTCTGCTCAGATAATGCAGTCAGTGCACCCCATGAAGTTAATTCCTAGTATTTGCAGGGCCAGAACTGATCATTAATCCATAGATTTATGTCTTTCTAGAATAGAGTAGGGAAAATTGAAAGTAAATGGAAAACGTTGGAAGAGTAAATGTACAATCTTCTAAATTTAAATTTCCAATATAATTTTTTTACTGACATAATTTATTATCAAAAACTATTGGCTCAACCTGGTTTGAATTTCTGGGAAGTTCTCTGGCCTCTGACTGACCATTACTGGCAATCTCAAGTCTGTGCACGTACTGACATTCCAAGTGCGTACACAGTTTTGCTGCAGTTCAAAACAGCTTCAAGAGACTGGGCAACCAGTCAGGGCCAAGGCAGTAGCAAATGAATGGGCATGCAGGGAGAGGGGTATGCAGGGCTGCACATGGAAAAAGTGAAGGGAGCAAGAGGAAATGACACAGCCCTGGTAGACAAAAACACAATGGAAAGAAAGAAAGCATAGTGTAAAGAGAAAATGATTTGACCAGGCATGTACAAATGAAAAAGAAAAACAGAATATAAAAGCTTGAAGAGCAGAAAAAATACACAAATACAAATACAAGTACTAACCACAGGGATGCCCAGAGCAGACATGAGATACTTGCAGGACAGAGCCTCGTGTAGATCACGAACATGCTTGCTGCATTAGAACAAATTGCAGCCTTTTATATGAGAGGGAGAGAGGGCTGCTCCCCCTCCCACCACAAGGTGCTTATGCAGGGATTGGACATCAAGAAATCAATCTCTGGGAGATCTATCTTGAAGAGTGCACAAGTCCTGACAGTTTTGACTGTCTACTACAAGACTGCATGAGAGACATGACTGCAAAACAGAGATGTGGTGGGCACTTCTCCTGACTCAACAGGAGCAGACACCAGCTGCCATTAGCAAAACCTCATGAAAACAAGAGGAGCAACCAGTGAAGGCTGTACAGCATGTTGTGCTGCTGAAGTCTGCCGAGTCACAAGCTTTGGATGAGCATATGAGCTAAAGACAAATGTATGTTGACAGCAAAAACCAAAGAGAAAGGATCATGGGTCTTCTCGGGAGACACAGAAACTGGGCAAAGAGCTTGCTGGCCTGGCAGGCCACAGGACTAATGCTTATTTCTATTTCAATCTAAAAGAACAGTCTGGAAAAACAGTCTCCTTGAAACAAACCCTTGAATGCTCGTCTAAGTCTGACTTGTACGAACCAGTCTGGAATTTCATGTGCACAGATCTGATTTCACACTGTCACCAAAAGGGACAAGACTGGCCCTGCTGCACTTGTCCAAAGCCTCCTTTGCACTGTCACCAGCAGAAGCAGAGACCCATGGCAAACTGAGTCAGGCTGAACATGAGTCATTATTTTTCCTCTGGGTCAGTTTTCAGCTGCACCTTTCCCCGGATCTTGCCTGCCAGGAGGGGGCACAAGCACTAGCCCTAGGAATGCACGGCTGGGCGTAAAGTCCCCTTTGGCAGCAGCACGGGCTGCACTCTGAGTCAGCAGCACCATCTGATACTGGTGGCATTGCAGAGCAATGCGAGTCCGAGGTACCTCGGGACGCGTGTGCCTGAGCTGAGCATGTGCCTGTGCCTGTGTGACCATGCCCATGGGTAGGTCCTTTCTCACAGACATAGCAGAGCTGTCCTCGCAAGCATGGAAACTGGCACACATTTGACTTTTGTCCCGATTTGGCAACATTTCCCCATCTTGCTGCCATTAGTGCATTTTTTTCCTTTCAGTGGTCCAGCCCTGGAGACCACCCTGAGCTCTTCATGGGATATGTTTGGCAGCTACCAGGTTTTGCATGCCAGCTGGATTATATTTTATATATCAGCAGCCGTGTCTGGAGCAGCGCCTCATCTTTTGGCTTCCTTTTGTGGTGATCTCCTCTTTCGTTCAATGCCTGCATGCTCTGATGCCCGTCAGCCTGTCGTGCCAGGGAAGCAGCAGCAGGACAGAAATCCCCCAAGGATTTTTGTTCTCCCTTTCCACATGAATTCAGGCACAGTGATGAGGTTCTTGGGGAGCACCTTATGAACAATTCTGCTCTTGTTGGACAATGTCCTCTGTGTCAAGCACTGGGGCAGCAGGATCTTCTGGGTTTGACAGCCTTGGGTGGTCTGAGGTAACAGCCATGCAACAATGCCCAGCCCAACAATGGTATCTCTCGTCATCCCTTGGAGATGAGAGATGTCCTTCGGCCAGTGGCCCTGTCAAAGTTTGTGGGTTTGCACAGATCCTGCCCTTGCTGTACAGCAATTTGGGTGTGCTATCCATCACAGTCTTATGCTGCTATAGACCCCCTATGGATACAATATAGTGTTTAAAATCAAACTCATATCCCACACTACATGGTCCAAAGGACAGTGCCTACATTTTCACAAGATACTGCTAGCATCAAACCATTCCCTGCAGATACAGATTATGCTAATCTTTCAGATGGGTCTGCTGGCTGCTCAACATAACTTCAAGGACCACATGTAGTGGTGAGGAGTGGGAGTCACATGGTCCCTGAGGCCCACAGGAATCTGATATGAGATAATCCATCATGCTCTACCCATTCCTTCACCCCCTCCTGCACTTTGCCCTGTGCATTGGGAACAATATGAATTCTTTCCTCTAGTTATTTAATTTGCTTACTTACAGCCTGGAGACACATGAGACACCTCAACAATTAGAAGCTCACGGGGGACCACTGCCACTGGAAGTGTGGGATGAAAGTTTTGTGGAGAAGAGGCAGGAGCACTGGCGCACTGCTCCATGGTCTGCTCACAGACACCACTGAGGCTGCAGGGAACTGAGGCAGACAAACGTCACTGAGAAATGCATCTGCCTTTGGCACATTTTACCCAAAGCAGAAAGTGTGAAACACCTTGAAGAAGACATAAATTCTGTTTCAACTTGATTGGTGCTTTTACTGTCTGTTTTTCTCAAAATGACAGCCAGGACTAAAATATCCAAGTTAATATATCATAGCAATAGAATTTCCTGTTGTGTCATACCATGAAGGACAAATGAAAGATCTAGTCTTTCAAAAAACATTTAGTACCTTCAGAAGACTCTCAAACAGCCTTCAGTGGCTATTTATAACAGGTGCACATTGCTTTGTGGTGCTCTGAGGTTTGGGGTCTTCTCTAGCAGAAGGATGCACAATCTGGAGCAAGTTGTATTTGTTCATAGCCAGTAAAGAGCAGCACTTATTGTAGGTCTTCCACTGCTGTTTGCTACTCACTTTTAAATACTACGCACTTTCTCTGCCAGAAAACTACACAATTACTACTAGCAATCAGAATAAGTTACACTTCTAAAACAATTTCCACTGAAATAGAGACCCCCCCCAGGGTGAATTGCTCCAACACACCATGGATGTGCTAGGCTGCAAGCAGTGACGAAAGAAGGACTATATTGGAGTATAGGAATTCATAAGGATTGTCATGTTTCCAGTAACATGCTTCTTTTTTTTTGTTTTCTGCATTTTCAGTTGAATGTTCCCTTTGCTGTCACCTTTTCCATCCTTTGGCGCCAGTTCAGTGAACTAGTTGGGCATGTATTTAACTTCAAGCAGTTAATCATGTACTTATGTGCTTTGCCCATAAGGGACCTTGGCTGTTAACTACCTGCTTCCTATCAGGAAGGAGGGCTTCGTATGACAGTAACCTCACCCTTGGGGCTGTGGGAGGTTACTCCAAACCTTAGACCAAAGGGACTTGTTCAAGAGCACTACAATTGCTATTTTTCCTGGGAACACATCATGCTGTTACAGCATCAGTCTTGGCCTTTATAAACCTCATTCTTGAGATGGCCACTTTCTGTGTCCCAAGATAGCAGACTTTAAATCAGAGGCTTCCTGTGGTCCTGCACTATTACCACCCTGCAGTAACAGGTCTGAAGGCAGCAGTCTCAAAGTTGAACCCTCCATGGCACTCAAAGCAAGGGGTAGGAAGAGTATTTTGCTAACACAGTAGTTTTTTCTAGCTGTGCGTGCAGCTGTGCTGCGTTAGCCTAAAGGTACTTCCCTGCTTATGTGCCTGTTAGCTTGCACTTCATTCAGCTGACTACAGTTTAAAGTGAATTGGGTCTGGCAGAGCACAAGCCTTGCTTTCCACTGCAAGCCTCTTTAAGAAAGGCTCTCCTGGGACTGCAGATTCCTGGAGGGAGTGGAACAAAAGCTGCAGAGCTGGGCACAGAGCCACTTTTGCAGGGAGAAAATACTGACATAGTGCCATCTGCCCTGTAAAAGTTTTTGGCAGTGTAAACATACATACCACGTCTTCAATGTGTAGCACACCCCACAGAGAGAAAGCTAACATCCCTTGCTAAATCACACCCATTTTTCTCTTGAATTTCACTGTGCTTGCTTAGATTCTTACAGAAATGCTTAATATTATATTGTCTGGCTGGCTTTATCCCCTGTCACTTTTGACAGGCTCAAGTTAGGGGGCTAACTGGAATGTGTGTTTAATGCTTTGTTCGTGATTGTGCAATGAGGATGGAAAAGCTGTAATGACTGTTCCATGATGCAGGGCCTATAAATGGAGTGCACAGAAAAGGATGCTCTCTAATGCATTATGTTCTAATCAATAAAAACAAGCTGACTCCAATTATATTTTATTGTCTCTGAGAAAAGTATTTACATGGCATAACAGCTCTGAGTCACAGCAGTGGTTTAGTTAGGAGTCAGATTCACTTAGAAATATTTGAGGCTAATGGCTACTGTTTTCTGCACTCAGGCACTGCACCACTGACCACTCTTGTTGCAGTTAAAATTTAATCTCTTCACTGAACTTGCACCACTTACCTGTAAGTGTGCTTCACAAGAGTGCTCTCTAAGGCCGTAGGAACAAAGAGGTTCATATCCTAGCTGGATGTAAACCCCAACAAGCTTATGAATTCTTCGTATGGGGAAAATATAGAGATCCCAAGCACATATGATCTTTCAAGTTCTTTTAACCTAAGTAAATGAGAGAAAGAATAAAAGTAAAAGTGAAGAAAGAAAGATGACAAAGTGACTTGTCCAAAGTTGCAGAGCAGATGAATGGCAGAGAGAGAAGAACAACCCAGTCTCCCTAAGCCCTGCATTGTTAAGTCTGGCTGTAGACCTTGGGTTTCATGTTTTGTGTTCTCCATGGTCTGAGCCGTTTTGCATTACTTTGTGTCTATGGAAGACTAGCAACTGGTACATAGAGGATTACTAGAGACACCCAGGTCTTGTGTGTCACGTGGGAATTAACCAGCAATTCAGTCATGTGGCAGGGATCTCATGTCCACGTGAGCTTGAGGAAAACCTTCAAAATCAATCAGTAGACTTCAGATACTCAGAACATGAAGAAATGAAATCCAAATACCGTGTACTTAATGAGAACTGGACCTGGGAGAAGCACATATTTTCAACTTTAAGCCATTTTTCCCCTTAAGAAATAAGAAACACTGAGAAAAGATGTTTTATCTCTGTTTCCTAACGGAGATAAAAACATAACTAATGCTTTAAAAAAAACAACCCCAAAACATTTAATTATATGCTCCAATATGGTAAGTACAATGGTAATTATTATAATTTGATACATCTATTTTTCATACTGGTATTTACATCCCTGGTTTCTCCAGAGCACAATGCTTTCTGACAGCCAGTGAGGATGACTTCTTGAAAGGTGGAAAGCCAGGAGGCAGAACACCTTTTGTGTTCCAGAAGAGCATTCACATCTATGTAGAGGTTGCCCACAGCAAGTAATAGTATGAAGTTCCTTTTGTCTCACAAAAGTGAAAATTTTAAGGAACTTGCTTGAGCTTTCTTGCTTTTTTTTTTAGACTGTCAGAGAAACATGATGAGAGACTGAGATTCAATGAGAGAAATAGGTAGCAGTCAAGAGCAAAATATAAGGTAACCCCATTTATCTCTTGGACGAGGTTATCCTTTGGTGAGAGGAAACACACCGCTCTCAGTGAGTTACAGACATCAGAAGCCAGGATCTGGAAATACCCATTAGCCTGACCCAGTGAGGCTGGATCCCAAAATAGCTTTGCCTTTGAGAAAGGTGAGTTTGGCTTGCTCTTGTCTGTGCCTCTTGGCTGTTGAGATTATGGACTCTGACTGTGTGCTGGGAAGTTGCTAATGTCTGAAGCTTGATTTCCAGAGAAACTGTGCATTATGGGGATGTACATTTTGCCAAAAGTTGGGGTTTCTTCCCTTTTCTAATGGCTTTGTACTACTCAAGTAGTCCAAGCAAGCACCAGATACCAAGTTACACTTGTACTTGGATTGTCCAGTGGTTATTCTGACACAAAATGTGAAGTCACATTACCAAATCACTGCTTGCCCATTGCTTTGGGGATGTAACATTTCACATAGCATCAGGTGTACTTGACTCTCACAGTTGATTGGTCACATCCTCCTCCTCCTCCATTTCTGACAAAGCTATCTAGTTTCACAGGCCATACTGAGGCCCATAGAGACAGAATGAACACTGCTGTGTAAATAGCATCACCAGGGTAAATATGTAAACATGCAATGTTAGGAGGTGGTCAGACCTGATACTTCCAATACCAGACCATACTTAGTACCTCTGCTATGACCTAGGCATGCAGAAATGAGTCATTGCTGACCTTGAACTTGGTGAGCCTATGAGCTTACAGGAAAGAAGATTTAGCTCACTTTGCAGTAAAAAGTTTCTTAATATTTGCACAGTCACAAGAAATGCAAGGTGTAGGATGCCTCTTGGTGTGATAAATTGCACTAGAGCATTTGAAGGTTCAGTAGTTACACTTGTTTTGATTATAACAATTCCATGTCCACAAATTATGATCAATGTGTATTTGTTTGTGTCTGACACAATGCAGTCCAAATCTCCCCTGATGCCTCCAAAAAGTACTCAACTACCTTTATTTCTCACATTAAAATGTATGTTTCTTAATATTTTGATGTTTTTAAACAATTACCCAGCATATGATTACCTTCCTATTTTATTTCATCTACCCTATTTTAGAGGGCATCTTTTTTGGAACCCTACCTTGGCAGAATATGAAATACACTCTGGTAATCTAAGAGAACAGTTCACTTCCTGAAAAAATTTTAATTTTAATTTAATTTTAATTTTCCACTTAAACACTTCTTAAATAAATCCAGGGATCAGGAGCACTAAACAGGATAAAGGTCTAAGCAATAGGATTCTGTGTACTGCATTTGCATTCTTTAATTATCATCTTCTTTAAAGGGAGAGAGGGTCATATTTTACTGAAAAAGCTGTCAACCTTGATGAAACTGTATCATACTAATTTCCAAACAGTTTGGAGACTGCTCCTGGGCACCTGTGCAAGTCCAGCCAGTGAAGTTCTTATGAGCAGGACTTTTACATGTATGTTTCAAGTGCAGCTTTCAGCTTTTTTTTCCCTGATATTGTTGTGCTCTTTGTTTGACCCTAAGGAACTGCTAGTATTTCCACTAGTCATTGGCAAAACTCCCACAGACTTCAATGCAAGTTAAATTTGTCTGGAGAAAGAGACATGTCATTTAGTCTGTGGTTTGGTCTCACATTAGCATGTGCTGCCCACTGCTATGCAAAACAAAATAACAAGTTTCTAAAAGGAAAGTTTATCCTTTTGCATGTGTGTTTTCTAACCACATAAGTAACAAATAAACGCGGTAATTTCACTGCCTGCAAGCAAATGTCTGAAGCTTCTTGAAAATCACCTTTCAGAGGGACCACGTGAACCTGCAGGGCTCACTGAGCCCCAGGTGCTAATTCCATGACTGAGCTGTGTTGCAGTGACTCAAAGACAACTGCAAAGTGACCTTTGATGTCTTACCATCTCTCAGCTCAGCGAGTGCCCCAATTCCACTTCATTGTGTGGATGTGCCCCAGGGCATCTGTAATCCATGTTAGGAATTAACTTGGTGTTGGCATAGGGTACCACAAAAAAACCCTCTGCCAGTCTGCAGCAGTGATGAAAACCGCTGATTTATGTCAGAATACAAAAAGAAGGTGATGGAGAACAGTATGAAATATGCTCTGTGTCATTTCATAATTCAGGGAGAGTTTCTTATGCAAAACACATTTTTAATCCTATTTTGAGAGAACAGAATGGTATTGGAGACAATTCCAAAGCACAGTTAGAGGCAAAGCAAAATTCCCCTTAATGGATACTTGAAAAGTTTGGGATATAAAATGTTCGGGAATAAAAAATTTTGAATAAAAAGAAACAAGACTAAAAACATATAAAATGATGCAGACAGAAGTTAATCAGGAAGACAATGAAGGCAGCTTCCTGAAAGGAAGTTTTTAACCTGCTTTTTTTTTTCCCAAATGAAAGAAAAGCAGGTTAAAAAAATGTATCTTTTCACCACATGCACAGCTAACCTATTTTGCCATTAAAGCAGACTCCCCTTAATGAAGAAAAGCAAGTTAAATGTGTTTACAGCTTAAAGGAGTGTCCAGAATTGTAACAGGACAAATATGCAGGACTCAAACCCCAGTCTTGGTGGGGATGTAGCTATAATGTGGGGTGTGAGAGGTGTAGGTTCAATTTCCTTCTCTACCATGTAATCTGAGTTTGGCCAGGGAGGGATGCAAGACAATAGCTGGGCAGATGCTGAAACTTGGTTTGGAGACCAGAATCCCACACAAATTCTCTGGAATTACACAGTTCAATGCCTTTAAAACACTGGTCTCTCTGTGCCTCTGCTTTCCAGCTACAAAGTGGGAACAATGTCACTGCACTCCAAACAAAGCACATGAAAGAGACAACACCTCAATGTGCACAGATACATATTCCTGTGACTGACAATCAGGGAAACATTATCTCCAGAATGAATCGACTCATGTTCCTACTTCTAGGGGTTATTTTTGTTATTTAGTTGTGTTGTTTTCCTTTGTTTTTTTCCTCTCCCTCCCACAAAGTACATGAAGCTGCTGACTGTTGCCAAGGTCTAGCTGGGCTCGTACTGCAGCTGCAGCCCAACTCCTGGAGGAGTTTAGTCAGATGCCAGAATGTCAGGAGGGCAGAAGCAGTGCTTGATGACTTTTGCCTGCAGCTCAGCATTCTTCTCTTCTGCCTGTATTCTTTAAACTTCAGTGATTGAACCTGTTTTTTTTCTCCAATATGGGCCTTCATTGGCAAGACATCAGACAGGGTAGCAAAAGTGACCACAGAGTGAAAATAAGAACCAGCTATTGTCAACAATGTGTGATTCTTTTACGTCCATACACTGATACACTGCTGAAACTACAAGTCCCAGTGTGCAACAGCACAACTTTATCAAAATTGTAATATTGGTTGCCTAGCAATTAAAAATATTGGCAACAAAATATTTATACTTATGGCTATAGAAGCAAACATTATCTGACTTGCTATTGCTGCCCACTCTAAACAGTGTTTGATATAACCGGTACAGCAAAATTCAGAAGTCAGGAGGTTCAGAGCACAAAAAACTACTAGATTCACAGCAGAGTAGACACAAAAGGGATGCAGCACTTTTTGACTGCATCCTGCAATATATACTGATATATAAATCACACAACAAATATCAGAAGATGGAGTTTGGCATTATGGCCGACCATGCTCAAATAATCAGGTCAGTCTTATTTGTTACTGTTCCAATCTCTCCTACAAATACTAGCCTCCTTGTTTTATTCTGATTCACGCAGGCCCCACAACCATCTGCAATTTGGCAGCTTCTACTGAGTCAGAAAATGTCGGCAGGAGAGGGGAGGGGTGATTAAAGAGAAGAGACAGAAACTTTTCCAGCCCTCAGCTTGCCTGCCTTTTTAGCATTCTCTGTGTGAGCTCTGCTGGCAACACCTACAATTCCTTTCTTTCATTAGAACATCTGATTGTGCTAACAGGGGCTGCCCAGCACTTGATTAAAGATGTGTTCTTAACCAAGAACAATGCAATTAAATGTGAGAGTTGTGCAGATCCAAGACCTTAATCAGGGGCAGGAGAATAAAGTATCGCAGATTTGGAACCTGATGCATGGAATCTGTTAAATCATACTGACAGTCACGGACCAGTCCAGCTTGGAATCCAATAGGCCTTATATGGTAAATTCAGCAATATTTTATTAACTATCCACTAGCTTGATAGTAAGTTCTTTTCATGACAGTGCAAGTGCAGTTCTTTTCATGCACTGTCACAGCCGGCCTTTGGGACAATCTCCTTTTTCCCAGAACTAGGACTAACGCTCAGGAAATTTTGCCGAAGTGTAATCGGGTGATATTTGTTAATCAAAGAATTCTCTTTGCATCTGTTCAGGTCCTTCTTTCACGGCTCGACTCTCACAAATTTAGTAATGCTAGCTAAAAATTTGACCTTAAACACACAGGGCATGATCCTAGATAGAAAGGACTTCTAATGATCTCAGTGGATTTTGGATTTGTTACTATTCCTTCTGGGATGAAAAGAAGTTCCTGTTGTCTCTCTGCTATGTCTGCAGAGTGAAGAACATAACCTAAAAAGAACAGTCAGCCAAAGAAAGCATTATTATAACCATTATTTTGCACAAGAGGAAAACAAGCTGAGGCCTGCAGAACCATGCAAGTGCCTCTCTCACTCCAGCAGAAGTAAGCAAGCACTAGGTCCCTATTTGAGAATCTCACACAGTGGTTTGAGCAAGATCAGCTAAGGCAGGCCCTGGTAGATCAAGAAACTGACCACAGGTCCTCAGAGTCACAGTCCCATGATCCATGTTGATACCCATGATGTTTCTGTTCTCTGGATTAAGCCAGAAAACTTACTGTAACATGCAGTGCTTAGACCAGACATATATGTACAAGGTTGTACCTCAGAAGGACATACATCCCTTTTGAAAAAAGATTAAGATTGTAAATACAGATTTATAGATCTATTTGCTCAATTGCTACACAGTTTGAAATGTAGAGTAATCTTGACAGAGATATCAAATTACTTGAGATAATGACCAAATCTCTAAAAAATTCTTTCCTCACTAATCTATGAAAGCAAATACAGACTGTACCCAACAAGTAGGTTACTCCCTGTGAAATGAGCCTAGGCAGAACAAAAGGTACCTCCTCAGTCTTCAATGAGATCTGTGGTTAACACAATGTAGTCCTAACATTTCAGGCTGGGGAAGGAGGAGAGAGAGGCCTGAGAATCTGAGGTCCCACATAGAGAAGCAGGATGCAAAGCTCAGGCAACAGGTCTTGTCTTCTCAGCACCTGAGCCCAAGACCTTGGGTAGCCTGGTACAGATCACTGGGGACTGGTTTCTGACCTTACTTGGCTGTTCTGCCTCTGGCTGTAACAAACCAGCCTGTTGCAGTGGGCACCCAGGAACACCTCATGCACTGTTTCAGGCCAGACTGATGCATTATCAGGTTTGAACAATTTTGCTTGGGCAGTGGCAACAGAAAGTCTTCTGCACCACAACAAAAGCACATTAATGGCACAGTAACATCTTTGGACTGGAGCACTGTGGTGGGTTGACATCAGTCTGAGTGTTTGGCTTGCAAGGTGGGTGAAGGTTTCAGCCTTTCCTTCTTCAAAGGGCAGTAGAAAAGAGCATGGCACATCTTACATTGCTACAGCTGTGTCTCCTCCAGTCTTCTGCTTCACTTCCTTCCTCCCACTTACCCCCAGAAAGTCAAGAGTTCCCTGCTATTTCTTCTTCTGCTTCATTTTCCTGCACTTCAAAACTGGGATTGTCAATACTTGCCCCACAGGACTGCAGAAAGCACTAGAAGATAAACAAGTACCAGCACAATGCTTAAATAGCTCATATCTAGCAAGCTCTCACACTGTAAGCTGCTTGTGGAGAGAAGAGTGGTCTTCCTGACCCCCAAATTTATTACTTAGCTGGATCACAATCATTTATTCTACCTCCCAACAAAGTGTAGTGATCAGAAGTACTTGTGTGATAGCATTAAAGAATGTTGCAGATCAAAGCCTGTCTGAACTGACAGAGATGGTGAATACCCCCTTCTCTAGATCCAACTCAAAAATAAAAGCTGTGTGTGTAATAAAAACCAAATTGTCTGTGTCTCTGCCAAAGAAATAAGAAAACCAAGAGTGGCATTTCCTTACTCCGGACCTGCGGCAGCTGGCCTTTCCTGTAATATGGAAAGTCAGCGGTGGCTAATATCATTGTCATGAAGAACAGCTTTAGTCAGCAGTGAGTGGGTGTGTATACACAGGATTTCAGAAAAAGAAGTGTGGCCATTGGGCTTTTCACAGCGTTTAGGACAAGAAACATCGTGAATTTCACCCTTCAACAACCCTAAACTTGCTGTGGGTGCCAAGAAGGCCCTTCTTCCTCCTACCTTTCTTGGTAAGTAGCAGCAGCAAGCAGTTCTGGAGCAAAGATGATAGCTAATGACATCAGTATCCACTTATAGCACAAGCACTTATTTCAATTCAGCTCTGACACTTTTTGCTCTTTCAGGAAAGTCAGTGCAAACCTGGGAATCCAGCTATGAACGCAGAGAAGTTCATCTGTACAGGAAGAAGAGACCACTCTTTTTTTATATCCATCTAGGGCAACAAGCCATCAGTGTTGAAGCCCCTGCAGCAAAGCTGGTATCTGCTTCCTTGTTCTAGTAGAGGTCTCCCACATGTGCCTGGAGCTTGGACTTTTTTCTGTGCGTTTTATTTTTTGCAGTTTTGTTGTAGTTTCCCCTGTGGGTTCATAGCTTTTACACAGTTGGTCTTACAGGCTAGTGATCACCAGTGTGAGATATTAGCAGGAAATTCTGAGTTGCATAAAGTGCTGTGAGATTCATTACAGTCTCTGTACACTGATAATACTTATACATGCATGTAAAATTTGAAGTTTCTCTCTTCAGGCATTTCAGTGTCAAACTCTGTGGGAGGCATTGGGACTGGCAGATTAATCTGATATTTGATTTTGGATTTTAGGGAGGTTCAAGTAGCAATTAAACTAAACTAAAAGTCTGAATTTGAAGACTCAGTTCCTCTCTGACTTTAGATATATTCCTGTCAGACACAGTTTACATTTGACCCCTGTGTGCCAAGTGAATGAACTGAATCCAACCTTCCTGAACTGGGGGAATCTTCACTGTTAATCAAAGTCCTTTTTTCTACAGCCTCTCTTTCTCCAAATCACAGGACAATGTAGGTAGGGAAAAATATGAATAAACTCACACCAGTCATGTAAAGACAGATGCAAACCTATAATGTTTGAGCAAAACAGCATGAGAAAGGATTAGGTCTGCTTTAGCTGAAAGGAAGGATTACTTGTTTCAAGTTCCTACCCTGAAATGTCTCAACACTTCCTTTCACTCGGATTTCAGTTGGGATCCCAAGTCCAGCATAACACCCTGCTTGTTCTATTTTAGCTAGGACTGACTGTAACCATGTACAGGCCCCACTCTTGTTTCCATACAGTCCAAAAACAAGAAGGAGGCATAAAAAAAATTGATCAGTGTATATATCCATGTGATGTGTACATATCTGTGGGTATAGAGACATAGAAGGAAAGCAGGCACTCTCAATTAGTGAGCTTTGATTTTCTCAAATGTTTGTTGAATGATGACAGAGATGATGGTTCCAGCATTACATGAGCCTGGTTCTCCTAGACATATCTAAATGTATACATCCTATGAGACAGCAGTCTATGCCAAAATACGTGCTGGCTGGCACTAATGGCATTCTAGGAAAAACAGAATATCTAACTCATAACTCATAGAGGCTGTGGAAGCAGCATAATGCTACTTAAATCACCAGACCACTGTTATCTTAATTTCTGAATGTTGCAAATTACTTTCATCATCCACTTTCCACTCACTACAGGAGAAAGAAGTTGGAGCCAAGCTTAAAGAGACAGTTCACTTCTAAAAACCTTGGTGGGCTGACTGCAGATCACTTTGGCAGGAGATTTTTAAACAGTTTTAAATTTGTCTTGGCCCTTTGTACATCTAGTTCAGCTTTTGGCCAAGTTCCAATGGTAAATGAGGAATTCTTCACTTTCTGTCCCAACTGCTGTGAAATTTTGCTGTAAAATGAATTAAAATGCAGAAATCCATCCAAGAGGTGGTTGAAAGGAATACAGACTCCTGTACAGAAAAGGAAAAAGCTTTTTCCACAGTACAGTACAGTAAGAAAAAAGACCCATAAAACTCTCCAGCCCCAAACTGGCTGATGAAGTTCCTGCTGCAGAAAGATGACAAAAGGCATCTTTCTCTGTTTTATCACATCTGGTCTGTAGAAACGTCATGTGTTTTGCAGGTCTGGAGGGCTGCAGAAGAGAAGCTGGAAAGTGAAAAGAAGCCTTCACACAGCTATTTTTACCAGGCCTATTTCTCTTCTTCTTAGGTGGTTGAATGGTCACCTTCTGATGGAAGGAGAGGGAAGGCAGGAGTAAAACTACAGAGAGGAGAAATGGAAGATCTTTGTATGGAAAATACGGTTTAATCTTAAGGTGTCAAAGTCTCATCCATGTACAGGGAAACCAGTACAGCCCTTTTGCAGTGCCTAACCTTGAGAATTTTTCTTATTATGTCTATTTTCACTTATTTTCTTTCTTTTTTACCCCTCAGTACAAGAGGCAAAATCAGGATCAGAGCTGTAAGGCTTATAATATTTTGAAGGAAAAGATGACATGCACGAGCACATTTCTTTCACTAAAAGATTTGATTGCATTTACTTACATGAAATTGGGCTTTCAGAAATTGCTGTATCCCATTAAGTCCCATGCTATTTTTATGTAAAAATTTCAGAACCATTCTTTGGAAGGAGTCTGTTTATATACAATACTAGACATCATTTTTTTGTATGTACTATGTGTCTGACTGTGGGGCTCATATACGCAGTAAATAGTGTCTTACAGCAAAAAACAGCTGCACTGGACACTGTGGGACTTCCTGGAGGAAAAGTTCCTAAGATGTGTGTGTGTGTGCATGTGTGTGTGTGTGTGTACACAAAGGTGTAAGAGTGTATGAGCCAGTTTGTGAACTGGCTTGTTCAACTTACATCTCATCATCTTACCTCCTTTGGTAACCAGCTACTTCTCTAAGTAGATATTTTGGCTTCAGAAGAACTCCTATTAGACTTCTTACCAGCAACAGCCTGGGTAGGTCAATTGTCTTCAGCTGAATTTGGAAAAAAATCCCAAATTCCCAAAACAATCAGAATATCTTTGTGGAAAATAGAAAGAGCCTGCAAAGAAACAAGCAGGCCATATGTACACACATAGCTGGCTGTGGTGTTCTTCCAACAACATCTTAAGAAGCTGTATATCATATATGGTACCAGAACAGCTGGCCTGTTGCAGATATCTGGTGATACAGAAGTAAAATTCAGTATGATTTTCTGTGTCACCATGCCAGCTGGCAGTGTCATGTTTGCAGAGTTGACATATGAGTGGAATTTTCTTTAATGACAGTCCTTTCCTACTGTGAATACGGTTTAGAAATTATTCTAGCTGCAGACTCATTGAGGGAAATTTCATGGGCACTGGCAAAAGATTATGCGGGCACATCTGCCACAGGCAGTGGCCTCCCTCCAGTTGGAGGGGCAACCAAAATCAGACTCCTCAGCATTACAATCCCTGTGACACATTAGCAGGTTAGTAGAAGTCTATGCATCCACTGAGACCTAATAGTAAAGATCCTCTGGCTTTAATGAGTTGACTGCTCAAGGGATTTAATTCACCCAGTAATATCAGCCAGCATAGCTTGCTTACCTGTATTACATACCTTAGACATACCTGTGCAGGGCCTGCTGTCTTCCCACCATTCATTTTGAGATTGCATCTACTCCGTAGTAAAGGGAAAAATTATCTCATGTGATAGAGCAGTGTATTTTGGGCTCACACGTTAGATAATCTGAATTTAAATATAACATGTATGGACTCCCCTACAGTGCCATTTTTCAGTGAATTTTGGCCATACATACACACACAAACATGCACCACTGGGAGGAATCAAACTCCAGACCCTTTAACAGAAACATTGCTGACAGCAGGTACTAGAGAAAAGGCATTAACAACATGTTCACTTTGATCATGTTGACGGTTCAATCTCTCTTATCCCATGCAAATTCTGGTACAATTCTTTGTAGAAGAACATAGTTAGCAAGGCACCCTTAAGGTATGAGCCACCATGGCCACACAACAACTGGATCAACTGGACACGTCAGAAACACGTCTCTACTGATGCAAGAACTTTGCCAACAGAAGAGGTCCGAGGGAGAGGGGTAGTACCAAACTGCAAAAGCAGACGAATTGTCATTTCAAAAGACAAAAGCACAAGTTTTGTGTAATGTATGCCATTAACAATGGATGAAGAAAGTGCATTTTCAGTGATGCAAAATAATAGACCAAGATCTAATATATTTGTGAATGGCAATAGTAATATCAGCACTTTTTAGAACAGCCTGTCCAAAAAATATTTGGGCTGCAGTACAGATAGAAAGTCCTATGGCATATGGTATGGCATATACATACAGACCAACAGCAATAAACCACATAAAAGTACACACTGCGAATCAAAGAGGGGTGGAAAGGCCAGAGGCAACAAGGGGCTTTGATTTAGCGCATTTAGAACACCTCCCAGTTTAAAGAGCATGTACACAACTAAAGACACCATTACAATTGAGTCCAATAGAGGATATCAGCAGTATAATAGCTGGAGTTGTATATTACAGATCTCAAAGCCAATGAAATTCTTTGCATAGCAGCACTGTGAGAATTGCATAAGTTCTGGGGCCTGCCTTCTGGATTGCTGTAGATCTTTGCTAAAATGCTGTTGAAGACACTCGGATACAAAATCCCTATTTAAAAAACCAATTTTTTAAAATAGACAACTGGAGAAATAAATTGGTGTTCTGAATGCTCTGGAGAATCCTATTACACTGATTGCCAATCCTTTCCTATGTATAACAGCCAACTCCCCTACAGTGTGTGTAATAATGAAAGACAATTGTGTTGTTGCTGGAGAACAAAGAATGTTCGTTCCTTCAGCAACATTTTAAAGATGCCTAAGTCTGTCACTTACACTGTAAAGACAAAATACCTAATGGGAGTGTACTCTGAGTTTGAGGAATGATACCCAGAGGTTTTAAAGGGAATTTTTTTCCTCTCCTCCTTCTGCCTCCAGCAGAGGGTCTGAGTCAGGCCAGTTTTTAGACCCCAGGTGGCCTGCTCTGTTGCATACGCAGGTAAGATCTAAGGGACTCTTCTCTATATGTGTCTACCCTGCCACACTCCTCCATAAAAGGGTGTGGTAAGATTATGGCTCCATCTCCCAGCATGAGGGACAATGATGCTTTCTGTCAACTAAGTACCAGCCAGCTGATTCCTAGGGGCATCCCCATTTCAATGGGCAGCTGGCTCTGTCTCTCCAGGGAGTTACTAAGACCCATAAACACGCAATAAAGAGAGACTAATTCAGAGTGCAAGTAAGAAGAACATATATCTGCATTAAGACTTCAGACAGAGTATGGAGGAGTAAAATTATTAAAACCTATTTTAGAAACAGGCTTACAAAACTCACTGCTTCCATAAGGTGACATTAGGATTAACAGGAAGGTCAAGTTATGCTTAGATCATTTGTTTCTTGCACAAGTGTGTGTATATGTGTAGATTTCCTTGTCAGAAACAACACAGGGGAACCTGAAAGCCCAACAGAGCTTTTCCCCGTACAGCAAATAAGTGAATAAAGCCATTATTATGGTTCAATAACCACAGTTATGGGAACTAGAAAAACCACCACAGTCCACTGGCCCTGTTACAAGTGCAGTTGAAGAGAATATTTAAACAGTGACAGTAGCAATTTTCTAAAGTTAGTATTTCCAACTAGCTGCCTGCAGACCAAAATCACCAGTTTTGATACTTTTTGATACTGGCATCAGAACCAATGTCTGTAATTAGACGGACACAGAAAATCTTGACAAAATGGACTCATCCTTGACCTATTAGTTTATTTCAAAAACCTTCTGTTCATTTAACTTACATACATCAGGGAATGTTGTTGGTATTTGATCCTTTCTCTGTGATTCAACAATGTGGTCTATGTCAAAGGCAACCAAAGAAACTGAAGGGAACTAAATTAACACCTTCACTGACTAATCAAGGGAAATGCTTTCGTAGTTACATACTTCAAACAAAAGTGCAGCACAGTTTTTCAGAACAAAATTGCTTAACTTCACCATAAAGGTAATTTAAAGAAGTGTTTTTGCAGTCAACAGTGACCGAAGTTAAGAACCACGTTTTTTTACAATTCTCTTATATTACCCTTCCCTCAGCATTAGGCATTCAAAGCTGGTCAGCTACTTAGGCGTTTAAAAGGTCAATTTGCAAGGTATTTTGGTTTGCTAATTTCCATAGTTAGATAGAATATTAAGCCGTGTTCCAAATTTACCATGAATCATGTCTAATTTTTCTAGTTCTGAGGAAGCTAATGGAGTGCAATCTCTAAATTAGGGCAAACAGTCAAATTTATAGAACTCTTGATTTTTCACTTGAGCACACAGATTTTTGTCTGTATCCTAATTGTTTAAATTTTCTGCAAGATTTTCTGTCCTTTTATCTTTTCCCGCAATAATTTTTCAATAATATCTGAGTAAGTTTTGATGAATTGTTGATTCACTTGAAGTCTTCATGTACTGTGGGATAGATCTAGAAAGGACCAGAAGTCTAGATAGAAAAAATTACTCTGTGTTTTTCGCCAAGCAGACAGCCATAATTGCATGATTAACTGAGATTCATGGCTCTAATGCCTGCTCACTCCAATATTGGCAAACCTGAACTGTTACCAATACTACCATACAGGCTATTGCTCAGAACACATGGCCTCCTGTTTTCTCTCTCTTCAAAATGAAATTTGTGCAGAGGAAAGAAGAATAAGGTCCTAAAAGGAAGGAAAAAGGTGTGAATTCTCAACATGACTGGAGTAGAACAACAGATCACTACCAAATTAAACACATTAAATTTTCCCAATATTGCCACATATACAATTCACTAGGACAAAAGCCTACACTCTCTCTGAAATCCTTTTTACATTCACATAAGAAGATGTGCACATTAATGGATCCCGGGACGATTTTTGAAATTCCTTTCAACACACTATGTTTCTCCAGAAGAAGAAGAAAAGTTGCCAGACAAGATCAGGCTGATGTTGAAGAAGTGCCTCTTTACTCCTTTTGACCTAGACATGCTGTTTAAAGGTAACATTTATCATCATTACTGCACTGTGCATCCAGCAACAGCCTAACAAAAGGTGCAAAAATTCCAGGATGAAGGACACTGTCTTTCTGAAAGTTCAGAGCCTGGATAGCATCCATACTTCTTTCATGCTGTGGAAAGGAACGAGCCAGGCTCTGTGCATGTCATTCAGATGGCAAATAATACCAAGTCAAGTGATTGCAACACCAGAGTTGCAATGCCATGGTGTCAGGATTTCGGGCACCATTGTGATCATACCTCGATGCAATATCTCCGTACTAGATGCAGCTTGTTGCCAGAGTGCAAGTAAACTTCATAACTGACTGCCACGGGTCAGTCCAGGAGCAGGGAATTAGCAAGTGGCTCAGGCACTCTAGTCTAGGAGAAGAGTAAAAAAGGAGTGTGGCTGCAGCACTGGGAACAACGGCGCTTGTTCTCCTGCCTTGAGTGAAAGTAAACAAGTCCACTGTTATCTGACTTTGCCAAACCTCAAAGTATAATGCTAGAAGGAAAAATAAGTTTTACAGAATTGAGCATATACAACCCTTTTCTTCCCTTCATAAATTGTATGTTACAGTAGTTGAATCTACCCAAGTGTTTACAGTATGCTATATATATAATGGCACATTTAAGCTTTGTAAAGGGTTTGGAACATTTCAGAAATGTTTCTGGTGCTGAAAAAGGCTAATGTATTACAAATCATACAGTATTTTAATTCAGAAAAAATATGTTTGGGAATTTTGACCTAGCATAAGGGTTAGGAAACTGAACAAGGATGCCATGAAGCATGACTGACAAATCAGTCAAGCTCGTCTGCTTCAGATACATATTGTGCAAGGCATTATCACTGCGATCAGTCACAAAAAATGCATATTTCGGTTTTTTACATTAAATACTACACCTGTGAACCTATGTAAAAGATATACAAAATATAAATGTCATCAGGACTGTATATTTCAAACTTTTTAAAATAAACACAAAGTATATATATATATATGTAGGCATATAGGTTGTAATTTCAATGTCAACACTAGCACAGTTTGTCTCTTCTAAATACAGGCCTGTATACTTCCTAGTCCAACACATGCACCTACAAACACATGATCATGCATACAGCTTTACGTTCTGCTGTTTGCAGAAGAGTCAGAATATACAGCACTATACATTGTTTCAACTCAAAATTGATTGGCAAATTAAGAAAGATGCCGTTCAAAAGAAATTCCTTGTGAACTATTTAAAAAAAAAAAAAAAAAAAGACCCAGTGAAGACCAGGAATATAGCTATTTTCTCTCAATAAAAACACTGAAGACCATGATGATGATGACCTAAGATTCAGAATGCTTTGTCCGGCATGTGGTGGGGGTCACTCTTGGACAAAACACAACAGTGTGGAACTGGTTGCTACGACACATACCAAACACAGTTATAGTGAGGCATAGAGCTTTCACAACACCATCCAACCCAGCTCTGGGTTCAGACTACTGAGGTCTCTGACCGAAAGGAGACAGAGTTGTACACCGTTCTTCTCACAGCGGGCGGTGCTGACGGGGATCTGGATGCCCATCTGGAAGGTAGGCGTCGATTTGCTGGCCGAGCGGGACGGGAGAAGCCCTTCTCACTTGAACATTTAGCTGGCACACATATCTAGAACACAAAGGCAATTCCTTGCTTTAACAAGTTACAGCTTTTGTGGAATGCAGCGGGACTGCAGGAAGACATTTGCGGTGACCTCAGAACAGGTGGTTGGAAGCTATTAAAAGGAGTGCAGCAATGCGCAGAATGCAAAAGAACAGCTATTTCTATGTACAGGGATTCTCACATCGGTTGTGGTTTAAAATACATGAACACAAGTGTCAGGCACAAGGAAAGGTATAAAATGATAGTGCAAGACAAAACTGACATTTGCCTCTTATCTCTTAGTTTCTGGAAGTTTTTTTGTCAATGAATGCTGTAAACGATTCCAAGTGTAGAACTCAGAATACCATCTGATATTACTGGAGTATGATCTACGTACTTTTCAGGTATTTTTTGATAGATCCTATTTCAGAAAACTCTGTTTCCATTAGTTCAGTGTGAAGCTGTTTAACTTGGTAAATAATTCAGAATGGTTATGTGTTAATACAGTGTCATGTCTACCTGCAGACCCATAGATGCAGAGGAAATCCAACTGATTTTGACCATAGCGATGCTGATGTAAATTGGAAATAATGAAAATAAACCCAGTGCCTCATGCCACATGTAATTCTTTACATCTCTGTGACATTAATTCTACTGGACTTAAATGGTAACTCCTGATAAGGCAGTATTCTACACTTAGTTTCTACAGATAGAAATGACAATATAAAATGTGAGCCTGTGGAAAAAATCATTATTCCTTTCCTCCATATTCATTGATGAAAATTTGTTTGCTTGTCAAAAGTTTATAGGATGAAAAAGAAATCAGAAGCTTCATGGCTTTTTTCTTTCTGTGCTGAAGTAAAGATGTGCCTGTAAACAAGACATTGCATCACTGCAAGGCTGTCAGAAAGACGTGCAGAAGAAAATCTGCATGGTCAGATTCTCAGCTGCTTCAATCCATACAGCTCCACTGAAGTCTGTGAATTTGTGACAGTTTAAGACATACCAGCTGACAGCCTAAACCCATTTAAGTTTCTCAGCTCAAAACACACTTGCCTTATCTTTTTTAGATTCCAAGAGGCATATCTCTTTGTGCTCTTTGTGGACTTTCACAGAACCTGCAACTTACAGTGTTTTCCAAGCCATCTGTTTGCCTTTTCATTAAGAAAGAATGTTGGCAAAGGCAGTATTTCTAAACTTCTGAAAATAAACTTCAGCCAAATATAAATTAATTAGTCATGCCAAGTTCTTCTGTTTCTGTGAGCCTATGCTTGAATATATAGGAGAAGCTGGAACTGAGACATGAGTAAGAGAAGGTTACTTTATTAATGGAAACTTTATGGAGTCACAATACCCCTTGTCATAGGCAGTTCCAAGGAAATCCTGAACCCAAGAGCACCCTGGATACTGGAGAATGTTATCTAAGACCTCTAGGGTTTGGGGCATGGCCAAGTTTGCTCAAGCCCTATGGGAAGTCTTATGACATAACACACCAGCTAAAGGAAGGAGAGAGGGTGTTAAAACCTGATTGAAGTTCTCACTACTTCAATCCTAGCAGAACTGCACTGCAGTAAAAAACTAGCTTTACAGAACAGCAGCAGGGATCAGAATCTGGCACATGCCTTCGCTGCTCATTCTTATTTACATGCTCCTGCCTTCCCACAACTCTATAATCTGCAGAGGAAATGCTCCTGATTCATCCACATCCTGGTCTAAAGTATCTATTTTTACATAATTATTTACCATATAATGTTAGTCTGCCCAAATTTAGAGTCCGAGGCTTGTTAAGAAACAATTGTTTTGTTTTTTGCCATTCTTATGAACCTTACCTCTGGTAACTTCTGTCTCTCTTTTCCTTGCTTGAGTTGCTGCCCAATATGCCTGGCTGAATTCCTTGGAAAGTCTTGCTTTTCTTGCTCAATCTGGAGCATTTCTAAATACTGACTCAGTGTCTCGCAACCCCCATTGGTGAATTCAGAATTTGCCTGTGTCCACTTATCTTTGCAGCATTTTGCATTACACAGAGAAGTCACTGTTGATTTTTCATAGGTTTTCAAAAGCTTTTCAACAACACCATAGTTCGACCTTGAGTCAGCTGAACGCGGGCGGCCGGATAAATTACTTGGTCTCCAGTCATGCTCCTGAAGCATGTGCCTATAACCACTAGTATTTGGAAGTCCGTTCACGTGTTTTTGTTGCCCTGCTGTCTTGACAGCTTTGCTGGGGTTGCTAGTTTCTTGCTCCTTTGCTGGAGAGAGTTTGGGATTTGAAACGCAAGATGTATTTACAGTTTCTGCCCTGCTCGTAGCAGAGTCACACAGTGGACCACAGGGTTTGTGATCTTCTGATGCTGTTTGAGGCACCTGATTTTGCTGCAGAGCATTGTTACATTTATCTGTGTGAAATACAGTCCGATTAAACTCATCAATCTTTGCTGCTAGCATTTCATTTCTTTGGGTCTTTCCCAAAGTATACCTGGTGTCTTCCAAAAGATCATTGTGCAAGGTAGCAGGGGCATAAAAGTCATTGCTATAAAAAGGGCTGCTGTGAGACTTCGTGTTTTGTTTCTGGTGCATCTTGTTGCTCTGGGCCATATTTCCATCTGAACAACTCTTTTGGGCTGACAGTGGGGAAGGCTCATTTTTATTGTCTTTTCCAAGCTTGCCCATATCATATGCCCACGTGTTGTGGCAGAAACTTGTTGGAACATTGCACTCATTTTTGGTTACAGGTATTGCAGCAGTTATCATCACAGGGACTTTCACAGCCTGCCCTTCATTTGCACAGGCTGCTGCAGATTTTTTCTTGTTTACAGGTGAAGGATTCCTCAGCTTCCCTCCATTCCAACAATCCTGAGCCTTGCAATTACTTTTGATGCCTGGATCTCTTACTGGTGCTTCTGAAAGATGTACAACTGCAGAAAGTGAGTTTGTTAGGTGCCGAGAAGTGCTCCGTGGAGGAACTGGTGGAGCTTCTTTCTTTTGCCAAGGTCTGACATCTGTTCCTATGTCATCAGTAAGACCACCATAAGAAATGTCTTTCAAAGCCTTAGTGGAGCTCACCAGATTCTTCCTATTATTATGTTCCTCTGTTTCAAAAGCAACTGAAGTCTGTGATTCATTGCTGGACACATGGTTCACCTCAGGCAGAATAACTGTGTTTTGGGTTTCCTCAAATTCCCCCAGGAAAGGAAGTGACTTCATTCTGGAAATAACAGAAGAGGTGTTTTAGGAATGAGCAATAAGGAACCTTCCATTGGACGTGGAATAATTCTCCCCAGGAGCAGGTGTTTTAACACTGGCTACTTAAAAAGGTTTGAGAGCAGTTTTGCTGCAGCTGATATACCCAGAATAATCAAAACACACGTGAAAAATTTGAGGAAAGGTCAACAAAAGGAATTTGTAGTCCTTTCCTTTGCAGCTAAAGTTCTTCTTCTGAGTTTTTTAGATGACTGTTTTCTTATCTATGCTACAGTAAGGACAGTAGGACCTTTTTCTAATGACTCCTGAGTCTGCCTATGAACTGAATGAAGAAAGCTGTAGGACACAGTATATCCCTTGTGTAGGTTTCATAACCTTATACATGAGATCTGTCTTTTGAGATCTGTTTAAAAAGCACCTTTAGAAGTTATGCATCATCTATGAATCCATTTGCTTTAAAGATACAAACAGTAGCCCAGCTAAAATAATAAATTAGTGACAGACATTCAACTGATCACACAGTGGAGTGTGAGAAATCCCTCCGATCTTTGGGAGCATCTGAGAAGGATCAGTTTTACCTGAGAATTTCTGCACAACTCAAGAGGCAATCTGGTTTTTGCTAGAGAAGACCCTGAACATTGAATTTTTAACACGACAGAAGGTTCACTGGCCATACTTTTCAGGGTCTGACTTGCCATCTTCCCATTAGCACAAACGCATGGTGGTTCTTCCCTCTCTTGCCTTCTTTGTACTCTTGGATCACCCATTCCTGGCACATCCCCCATGCTTAAGCCTAGATTTGGGCTTTAAGTAAGAAACTTCCCAGCCTGACAAATCCATACAGCGTTGTATAAAACTACATGGAAATGGGGCCAGAGCAGACAGAAATATCTGTTCACTTTCCCAATCCTCCGCACAGCCATTACAAACAAATACAATTTCATCTCATATAAATACTAATCTGAATTTGTAGGTTCTTCAGATAAAATCTATTCTACTAGTAAAATGTGCCTTTGTATCATATTTCAGTGTATTTCATTTGAATGTTTTATGCTGAGCACTGAAACCCTAGGAGGGTGGAAACTGCCCAACTACTAATAAATCCAACAGCAAACCTGCCTTCAAAGTGAAAAGCATAAGGAGCATTATTCATTTTCTTCCTCTAATATAAGAAGTCCAAATACATTTTTACCTTCTATGATTGGACTTCTTTCGAATTTCCTCTTGATAGCTGCATAACTCTTCACTGACTCTGGCAAGTTCTTTAAGAGCCTTTATAAATATAAAAAACAGGCCTTTAATATATACATTTTAAATGGTATCTCCAGAATTAATTTGAAACTTGTGGTCATTTGCATTTAAGATTCACAGCAGAGGAAAGTAGTACAAGAAAAGATACAAAAATGCCCCCACCTTGTGAACAGAGGTAAAGAGTGTACTGTTAACACATTTTAACAGTGAGAAGACACTCACTGATAGCAAACCTAGGAGGACGTAGAGACAGTGACTTGTGGAAAGCTAAAGTCAGGGAGATGGTTCTTTAGCTTAACCTGGCAGGCCAAAGTCCTCGGTGTTTTCCTGCCCTTTGTAACTGAAACATGCTCATACTTTACTTACTACATTGAGATCACCAATATAATTCTTGGTATTTTTCTCGGAAGTTTTAATGCTGAGGCTGTCTTCAGGTTCCTCGTGGTTCTCAAAGGCCAGACTGTCCATTAACAGAGTATTGTTTCTGCTGTTGTCTCTGCGTTCTTTCCATTCGTGTCCTGTTATACCGCGCAAACTCCCTTTCTCCATTCTGTCATTTGCCACCTTGTGTTGATGGTTCAGCTCCACTGCGTCACTCTCCTGCGAAGTAGGGGAATGCATGGACAGCTGCAGCATCTTGCTTTGAATGGCCTTGCTATCATGGACGGTCATATTGCTCTCCCTTCTAAGTTTTACCTCCTGGTAAAGCTGAAAAGACAATAGAAATTCTATTAAACCATGGTATTATAACAAACTTTATGGCAAAGCCCCCATATTTATTTTCTGTTTTGAATGATGCTTCACTCAGTAGCACTGATTAGAAAGATTCCATACACGCGTCAGTAGAAAAGTGCTGAGTCACCTAGTGTGATAATTCACACACCAGGATAAGGAAAGGGCTGCTACCATTCTCAAACTCTCTGCTACAGTTTTATTGTATGGCTTCCACCCATGGTTGGGACTGGAAGAGATCTCATGAGATAACTGGCCCTGCCTTGAGCTGAAAGCTGCATGGCTGTTTTCCAAGTAATATCAGCACACTGGTGGACACAACTGTGATGTGATGGATAGGGAATGTGGGGGAATGTGAGGGACAGAGAGCGTTCTGGCTATGTTACAGCCTATTAAAGTATATTATTTGAAGGAGGGGAAGTGAATTCTCTTCAAATACGGTGAGCAGACTCTTTCAGTTCTCAGACAAGTGGAATTCCTGCCTATGACTGGAGCGATAAATCAGTACTGCAGAATGGTATTATTTGGCAGTGTGCTGTGACCCTCTTCTTTCATGCTGTCTGCTGAGGTCCAGCAGCTTCATTAGTAAATGAAGAGGTGTTAATTCTGGTCACCTAGCACAGTCAAACTAGGAACTGTGGTAAATCATAAATTAGAAACGATAGCAACATCATAAAAATCTCTTCTGCTTACAGTATAATTTCCAGTGCCAAGAATCCCACTGCTCTTTATAAACATTCATTCTTAACTTGCTCTCACGAAGAAAGCATGGAGGCACCTCTGAACAGCCATCTGCCTGCCCTCTCACAGTGCACAAGGCCATCACAACAGCTTTTGGAAGGACAGTGGAAAAGAATAACAACATGAAGGACATATGGCCATTTCATGGGTAGTGCTGTGGATTAGAAGTATTCTCATGTTCAGAGACTTAACACTTGACCTCATCCTGGGTTTTCACATTTCACTCCCAAAGCCCAGCTGCTCATGGAAACTGAGGGCTGAACTTTGCCATTTCAAAGAAATAAGAGCCTCATACAGATTCAGCTTAGCAGTAAGAAGGAAGAATACCATCCCATAATTATAATTACAACTCCTAAACCCCACAAATCTTCCTGAAGGAATTAAGTTATATTTGGTGGGCTAGAGAAAACTACCAAATTAAAATACAAGCTGATAAGGGAGCACAAGTATTATTGACCAAGTCCTTCTACAGATAATGGCATTTAAAAGGTATCTATCTATCCTTTTCTCCAGCCTTGTGACTTTTGGAGAAGAAATGTCAGGCATCTGAAATCAGCAGCAGCTATAGACACAGCTTAAGAGGGAACCTTAGGATTCCAATAATCTTGGGAAATTATCTGCAGTTTTGTTTGGCCCTGCAGTAGCCAGCAAATTGCTTCATTCTCTTCCCCTCAGCCCCATTCCATTCTTTATCTCTTTCTCTGTCTCTGTCGTGCTTTCCTAATCTCTGTGCTAATAAAGAATATGATGAAAACAGTCCTTGCTGACATAGTCAGGTCTACTAATAGCCAGAATACCTTTTCATTAGCATCATTCCAAACCAGTTCTTATACCTAAGAGAAGGAAAGTCAACTACATACACAGATCACATTACTAACTTTTGAAGCATTCTCAGCCTGGCAGTGAAATTAGGGACGACTGCACAGAAAAGTCCTAACACAAAAGACAAAATGTGGCAAAGACCATCATACCAAAGTCTGCAAGAACTGTGGGTAAGATATAAGAGAGCTGACATTATGGAGTTCTGCTGCAGGCTGGTTTAATGGGCAGTGTATGGCTGTAATTCTTTTGGCTCTGGCCATTTTCCTTCTCACTTTCATGTGAGCAATCTCTGCCATACATTCCTGTGTTGCTCAGCCACAGGTCAGTGCTGGCAGAGAGCATGCGAAACCACCCCATGTGTATATTAGATGAAAAATGTGGAAAGCTCACTAATGAAAAAACTTGCCTGTATATGCTGCCAAGCAGACTCAGTTAATGCATTAGAGAGTGTCAGAGGGTTTGGCTGCAGGGACAATTTGAGGATAAAAGAATAATAAATAATCGCTGTGACTATTTCTGGAAGGAGATGCATTGCAAATGGCAGGGACTGTTTGCTAGTATGTGTAAACACAAGTGGTTTCAGAACTTTCATGCTATTTACTGTACCTGATTTCTGTCCCAAAAGTCATCCATAAAAGGAACAAGTTCTAGCCGGAACAATTCTGTATCACACAGTATTTCATAGATATATTATTTTTAATGTTACCATTTGCCCCAGCAGACCTGTGCCATCTAAATCTTTTATGCTAGACAATTATGATACCTAAATTTTTTGTCACTAAATATGCATTTTTCTAATCCCCCTATTGTCCAGTATGTACTTTAAAAAAGCATGTATAATATAGGTAGCATGGCTCATGCCCAGTTGAACTGGCAGCAGTATGTACAGGGACAATCTCATAGCACACAAAGCCACATTTCACCTCCTACTTTGTATTCATGACTATTACATGAGTAATTGCAAATACTGCTTAATCCCAGGATTTTCATCCTACCATCAGCTATTAGAAACTTCCAGTGACACATAAGAAATAGGATAAAATACAGAAAAAATAACTGAAGTGACTCCATGTCACTTCACACCAAGTGAAAATGATAGTGTTCAGATTTTTGTTTAAAAGTACCTCTTCTATTTTCTTCTGCATGACCTTCCATTGACATTCCCATTCTTTCCTTTCATTGTCAAATCTCTCCAGCAATTCCATTTTTTCTTTATTCCAGTTCCTCTCGGTATTCTCCAGTTGTTCACGCAGGTCCATGGCTACAGTCTGTGCAACAGCAAAGATAGCTCTGCTTTTTTTCTTTCTTCCCTGAATGTTTCCTGGAAGTTTATGAGAGTAAGTCTTACTTATGTTTTATTCTAGCTTTCAGGGAACAAAGACAGCCAAGCCAATTCCCAAAATTAATAACTCAAATGTGCTTGCAAGAGACAGAATTACATGATTGCTTGATATTTATCTGGAGTGTGACTGAAATATGGGTAAGCTAAGCATTACAGGACATAAACCCAAAGGCAGAGATGCCCAGTCAGGAAAGGGGAGGTGGAACACCCCACATTCAGCATCACAGAATTCAGTAGCATCTGCCACAGCAGGATCTGTACCATGATCACTTTGCATCTTTGCCATTACTCTTTGCTGTAAATGTGTTTTCAATGAATTTGAGTCCGTATAATATTGAATGGCACTTCAGGACCTTGGGATCCTGCAATATCTGCCCTTGAGGGTGAAAGCTATTTTTGTGTTTGTTCAAAAGACAACTGCCAATGTAAAGGTATCATGTTTGCTCACGCACTCCTTGCACGCATGCAAGGAGCACGGCACAGACTGTTACATTCTTTTGGCAACTGAAGACTGTAAATTTGATATACGCAGGGAATTCTCATGGCTACATGAATGCTTTGGAATTCATGAAGGAAGACAGGACAGGAAAGCTAATAACAAGTACAAACACATACACAGTAGAAATCATTTATAAATAAAGGACAGTGGGTCACTAAAAAGGGTTCAAGAATTTTGGGTTTAGAAATCTAAATCTATAAATGTTAGTTTCAGGACCAGCATAAGGAAAACTAGAAAATATTCTCCAATAGCACTAATTCCAGTCTTGTTCAAAACCTTTCTCCGAATATTTGACTAATTTGTGCATCAGTTTCTTCCCTTCAGAAGTCTTTAGCATCTTAGTGTCTGTAAACCAAGAAACTATTAACTTGAACCACTAAATAGGCATGTTTTAGGGAAATATTTTAGATCTGCTTATCTGACTTTGGAGCAAAGCAGTTACAGGTTTTATGGGCCTGGTGTTTCTCTTGCTTTCTTAGGCGTTACGCTAGAAACCCCACTACCATCAGAGCATCCACTATTCCAGCAAGGCTGAAACAACACTCAGTCATTCAGTTATGATGGCTCCTGTGATATAATGCCTGGTACACAGGCGTTGATACTCGAGTTTGTTAACTTCAGCTCTCAAAGCAAGTTTGGGTTACCTAGGTGGACATGGAATCTAGTTCTAGTAATAAAATGCCTCTGCACTGCTTTCTTCTCCTGGCAGAAACCAAATAGGTAGGCGCAAATGAATTAGCAGAGAGTTAACTAGGGGTAAGCCCAGTTTACCTTCCTGCAATTTGTTCATTTCCCTGACTGATGATCAGTGATTGTCAACTCACAGGAACTGCTGATTTTACTGTCCACATTTTCTGTGAATTTCTAATAATAAAAATTCACTCCTGAGCAAAGTTCTTCCCCATCCTGTACATTACTGGCAAGTCTTGTTGATTCAGCTGTGGCTACCATGTAATCACCATTTACCAGTGTCTGCGTTATTTCAGCTGACTTGGGAAGATGATGCCAAACTTTGAGTCAGCTTCTTTCATGTACAAGTAAGCAGAAGAGCTCAGATGAAACCCAGCAGGTTACTCAGGTCTTTGGGTCATAGGAAGTCCTCCCATAGGATCTCCCAAGCCACCATGGGCCCAGCCCTAACTCAGGGCTTGTGGAACAGTTTACCCAAGCACCTGCCTTGGAGCTCTGAAATGACAATCTGTCCCTTGACTACCAACAAACAGATTTCAAACCCTTCTTCTTTCCCCTGCCTGAAAACATACAGAGCAACTTCATAAAACCATAAAATTACTTGAAACTAGGAGCTGCTGAAAGACAGCACAGAATTCTCGTCAAAAAAGAAGTCAAGTACTGGTTTGCTCACAGCCTCTTGGAGAATGCAACCAGGCTACAGAGACTGCACCTCTCCAGGCCAGCGTTTCAGCTTTGTGCCAGACTCCAGTAAGCATTGACCAAAAACCACTTGCAAAAAAATTCTATTACACTTAAGATCTATTGCAATCTAAATATCTATTGGTAACGAACTTTAAGAATATTGCAGTACTTTCTCACTTTGCTAATTCAAATGTTGCAAATTTTAGCATCGTTGTTTGAGAGGGTTTTTTTGCTATATTTATGTCTTTATAACCTTTCAGGATACCTCTGAGAAACAAACAAAAGTCAACTCTCTGCTCTGCTTTAATACTTATACAAATACATGTCAGAAAAAAAAATTTAAAAACCCCCATATGTTAATGCTATAAAGTCATGAACAAGACAGGCAGACATAATCTGTCAACAACTTGCACAAATGGTGATTTTGCTAGTGGAATTGGTAATAATGACCATGCTTTAATCAGCCACTTATTACTAGAAAGGTCAGTACTGTATAGCATATTTTTTTTTACACATGTGAGAATTGATATAATATGTACTCCTTTCAAGCATGAATATAGCACTGAAAAGGCCTCCGGAGTTTCCTTAGTGCTGGAAACTACTATTGCCATGTTGGCATTCATCTTAACAATTTTCAAATTGTTTCATATGGAACTCTGATTATAAAAAGAGACCGAAGACAGTCAGAAGGAAATCAAGTCTTGAAAGAGGATAGTTACAGAAGTTACAGATGGTCACTTGTAGCTCTAAGATCCACAAAAAGCATGTATTGTTTCTTAGGCTTCTCGGATTTCCTCTTGACATAAATTCTGAGAAGAAAGCTCATGTTTATTGATGTTAGTAGCTGGATGACTGTATAGCTTTGCTGCTGTTGTACAGTAGATCGGTTCCTCAGAGACTTTGATTCCTATTTCTACTTCTCTTCCCCCCACCCCTTTCTTTTTTCTTGGTGTTTCCTTTGGGTTTGTTTGGCGTTATTTTGGAGGAGTAAAATGTGCGGTCCTGGTAATACACCCTCTGTGTGCACAGTGCACTGAGATTTCCCCAGGGGTATTTCATGTGGCTTAAGCAACCCAAAGGCATGTAAAATGCCACATTATCATTTGCTCTGTGGATCAGAACAATATCTGTGCTCTTGCAGTACTGGCAATTTCTGCATGTCCTAGACAAGGTCAGAAACTCATTACAGCAATCAAATTAAGCAAATAATCAATTTTGTCTGCATCAGCTGCATTTTCCCTTAACTTTTCCTTTAGCCCTTCCTCCTCTCAAGCAAAAAATATTTTAAGCAACTATTTGATGTTAGTCATTATTCCCCCATATCTTAGCCTTTCTAGCCACATATTAAAAATGCAAGATAGTTTGCAAACAACCTCTAGCAACTTCTGAAAATAATCTGCTTGACATCAGCTGAGATGTTATTTTTCAACAGAGTTTAATCAGATTGGATGTGCATAATCATTCAGATACACAAATCTTCCCTTGCTTTTACAGAAAAAAAATGCATTCAAATTATATTTCCAAATAAGTGCTGTATTTTGGATGACTAAGAAAATTGTAAACATATGTATTTGTTCAATTATAAATGTGTGCCATGTGTCACAATAACATGTATTTTATACATAAAAAGAAAGCACAGTTGAGTGAGAAAAGAGAAAGAAAAGAGAAAGGGAGAAATGAGAGAGTGAAAGAAGAAGGAAAGAAGAAAGAGAAAAAGAGAGAAAGAGAGAAAGAAAGAGAAAGAAAAAGAAAAAGAAAGAAAGAAAGAGAGAAAGAAAGAGAGAAAGAAAAAGAAAAAGAAAAAGAAAGAAAGAAAGAAAGAAAGAAGAGAGGACTCAAGTGCACACAATGCTATCTGTCATCCTTGTTCTGTTAATATAGCTCTGCCTTCACTGAAAAAACTGAACGTTAAGAATAAAGACCATATATAACATAGATGAACTTCACATTACATATAAATAACATTACAGGATCTCTAAATAACTGTTTCCCACATCAGAAATTTGCCTTCTTTTATAATTTTAACTGTTCAAAACCACTGATTTAAAATAAACTGCAACCATACCTTTCATGGAATAAGAAATCCTTTAGGAGTTTTTCAGTCCATTTCTAGGCAGCAGCGAAAGCAATGAAACGCACAGCTAGCAGGGATCCTGTTCTGTGAATCTTGATCTTTAAAAGAAATGAGAAAGCTAAGCAAGACACAACCTTTTAACTGGGGCAGCATTTGCAACTCTCTTTGAATAACTCCTCAACTTTTGCAAACTGGAAAACAGTTCCGTTCAGCATCATCCCCGCAGCTGGCTTCCACGTGATGTCAGTGCATGGAGGATGGTTTTAAAGCCATCTCTTCCAACCCCCAGCTTTGTAACTTTATATCTCCTCATATTTTGTGTAAACAACTCCAAGTCCAGGACATTTTTAGGTTTTATAGTGCAGTCCAGTCTTTAAGGCTTGCCAAAGCAGCTAGAGTTAATACTAAAAGCTATGACAATAGGCAATTTTAGGTTTCTTTCATTGTTGTCAATGCTGTAAAGGAAGATTTTTTGCTGTCTTCCAGACCCAGTTTTCAGGGTTATATTTTTTAGTATGATCATTTTGAGCTTTGCAACTTGATCCTCCTTAACTGCTTTGTACAGGGAGTTTTGTTTAAAGCAGTGGTTTTGTTGGTTAACAGCTATCTTAAAGAGCTAAAAGCAAACCACTCCTCCCTAAAATCTTTTTTTGTATTCTAAATATGCTCTCACTTATGAAATGCAGAATTATTGGGCACTGTGTAATCCTACTGTCTTGCATTCTGGGAATGGCAGTAAAGGTTTCTTTGGGATATACCCAAATATTCTTGATACTTTATAACATTTCTGGATCAGATTCTACAGTCTGTTAAGACACTTTGTGTCTCAGCAAAGAAAAGCACTTGAAATTGGATGAAGAATCTCCCTGGAGCAGGGAAACTCATCTCTGGCACAAGGCTGGTGAAGAAGGTCCAAAAACACGTTGGGCTGGATATAAATCCCTGGGAGTGTCCATAGCAAGTGTTGGCATGGGACGAGGGAAGGGAGCATGACAAAAGTGATCCAGCAAGCAAAAGTCCACAGGAGACCCTGAAGCCAGAGTAGCAAAATTTAGCTGCTCCCCCTGCTGAGACGCAGGCAGCAGGAGCCCAGCTGGCTCCTCAGGTCTCTGCCCACTCGGTAAACTCTCCTGCTGCACCATGGGTTAAACTCTCATTTGGCACCCGGAGAGAGACCCCCGGGGGAAGCTTCACACTACTACTTCACACACTACCCTGCTGGGCACTGGTGCTTGGGTGTGCCTGCAGGCAGCAACTGAGACAGGCAGCAAATTCACCTCTCAGGGAACATTTTGCTCCACATGTGCCTGGAGGAGGGCCACAAAATACTTGATTTGGGCAGCATAAAACTGACCAAATCCTGCTGTCAGACAGATGTCTTAGAATGCCCTAAGCAGGAATATATTTTTGTGGGCAGTGCAGATGATGACAAGAGGATCAGTGAGACAAAGGGCACGATATGAGGATTCACACATCCTTTGCTTAGTCAGCACTCTTCTCTTTAGAAGAGTAAGTTTTTATCTGATAAAATCCATTATAAAATCACAGTATAAAGATTTTAACTCTGGGTCCATTTTATAGTAAATACCAAACCAGGTTTCAGGGAAAACACATTTTTTCTCCTTATATGGTCTAGCTGTAAGTCTCAGCGAATACATTAATTGGGTGCTTGCTCTGCTCCCATGTAACCTAAATAATGGAACTTGGGCTATTTGTGAAAATTGTAAAGATGATCTAAAAATTGAACAAATATGCCCCAAGTACACAACTGAATGTTCTTGAAGAAAATCCCCAGACTCTAAACTCTGAGGATTTAAATCTAAAGAGACAGTATTACTTTCTTTTGTGAGCTTAGGTCTCAAGTGCCAGCTGACATGGCTGGGAGTGAAGCCGGAGTGCCTGGGAGCAGAACTGAGCTCACAGCTGGGGGCCAGGCATCACAGCACTGCCTCCTCCCTGAAGGCAGCACAGCCGCACTACTGCACATAAAGACAGGCTCTTAAGACATGTTTTTTTTTACTCTTATTCATCAATATAGGCTATTATTCTTGTGTCTTTAACATTGCTAACTCCATGCCTCTCCTCTTGCTATGTGGACTCTTTGAAGTAAAATCAGTAAAAATAAATAAGACAATGTACTAAATCCCAGGCTTAAGTTCTCAGTCAGGCAAAAGCCTACATTTCTGTCAGTGTGAGGAATTAGAAATGTAGGAGACCGAGGGGCTCGTTAGGAGACAAGCACTGGACCCACCTCATAGGTCAAAGGGACATGTTGAATTCCTCCTAATATGGAAAAGGTGAGACAAAGAAAACATGAAGTGAGTTGTGAAAACATGGGATCATTGTTTGATATACCCTTAAGTGTAGCAGTAGAGACTTCTGCTTTTGAGGATAAGAAATTATTCAACAGAGATTGTCCCTATGGTCTGTCCTCCAGCATCAGCAGACAAAGCAGCAAATGTGGCTTTCTGGCCTCTGGCACAGGTAAAATAAGCAGGAAGACTACTGTAGGCTTATTACATCCAACATATTGCTTCCACAGGAAAAGCATATTTTGTTCATATCTGATACCAGCACTGCTTTGTCAAAAGTTAGCACCTCAACAAAAGAAGGTGCAAGGGCATTTTAAACAAGACCTCGGCTAAATTTCTCTTCACTATGCAAGACTGGAGACAAAGCAGAATGAGTTTCAGCATGGACTATGATCTGATCATGTACTCAGGGCTGTGGCTAATAAAATGTACTCAAGACCACTTCAGGGCATTACAGGTCTGCTGCATCGGCTTGGTTATGGCACACCCATTTTGCTATGGCCACAAAAGCCAGTGACAAGAAGGAAGAAGAGCACTGTTGCCACTTCAGTCAACCTAACCTCAACATTGGATTCCTGAATTATGTACACCTTGATAATCCTGGTATATACACCTCGGGAGTGGATATATACAACGGGAAATGGGAAGAAGGGATTACACACTCTGTCTCCTCTTACTGTTGTGTGCTTCTGCAATAGGATATTACTCAGTGGAGAAACAGAGCCAACAAAGCGTTATGTCATGTCACTGCTCCAAGGTTACATTGGAAATCGGTGACAGATATTTTAGATGTTTACTTAAAATAGAGCCACCGTAATTTTCCCCATAGGCAACTGCATGTGTAATGGCAAAAGTTGAGTTTGAATATCACTTCCCGTGGCATTAAATCAGAGACAGAAATGTAAGCCAATGGGAACTACGTCCCTGATACTGATGCCTTTAGAAGTCTCCTACTCACCTATCAGATTCTGGGGTGATTAAGGAGAAGGGCATGTAATACCCTGAAGCGCTGCTTGTTTTTGTAAACAACTCCTCAAGTTTATGTGCAGTTCATCTCTTTTTATAACACATATCTAGACAGCCATGTTTTTGGCAATTTTCTATTTTCCCACTGCCAGGCATATTTCTGCACTATAGCACCTGCTCTCTTCTAGTTTTGATTCTGAAGCACTGGTGACATGTGTCAGCAGACACTTATTCTATCTCTAAACTGGAGCTTCAGGCATGGATATTTTTGGTTGAAAAAAATATCTCTGAGCCTGGAGAAAATGGTCATTTTAACATAATGGGAATTTTTCAGTAGCAGTAAAAGAAAATATTTGTAAAGGGATTTTGTCAGGACATTCAGAGCCAGCTCTAAATAAGAAACAAATTTAATTGAATTTTTCTGGCTTCATTAAAAGAAAACAATTGCACCTATTCCCTAATTTACATAAAAATTCATTGGAGATAGTGCCAATTTCCACAAATGTAAAAAATATCCAATTTAGATCTACAGAAGCAATATCTTTTCCTTTTGAAAGAACACAGAATAAAGCCCCTGGGAACACAGGAAACAAAATTTAACATTTCAGGGAAGTGCTAAATTAAGGCAATCTCATGGTTCAAATTCAATGACTTTTTTCCCCCAGAACATTAATATTTCACCAGAATATTCCAAAATGGGAACTGTGAATCTGCTAAGTGAGATTTGAACTGATAGGTAACCTGGCATATCCAGCTCCTTGCCACATGCAAGCAAAATCTATATTCTTCTCACCTATTTCTCTTCAGAACCCCAAGCTATGCAGCAGGCAGAATCAGTGAATCAGCAGTGTTCCGTCTGTCTCTGCCCTGCCTGACTCCCATGCAGTCCTGCTAGAGGATGCTGATGGATTCAGCTGCATTTGCTCACTCACCTGTGAGATGGTCTTTGCCCACCAGGCCAGTAACCGAGTGGGGAGAATCTACTTCCTTTCTTGGCAAGTATAATTACTGCATTTCGTAATACCAAGTTATTTCAATTTAGCAAGACACAGAACACATTTCTTTGGCTAGATCTTATCTTCTGGCTATAGATAAATGTCCATACCCACTCTATTAGCTTTCTCAGCGTCTTTTAAAATTGCGCAATATCTGATGTGAAACACATCAGCAGCTCCAATCACTCCCTTCAAGCTGAATGCAAAAGGACAGGAAAAACACACCTCATTTCTCACTGAGATTTCTCAGTTTGTGGGGCTCCTTACCATTCTCCTTGCTCATAAGAGATTCACAGACTGTGGAGAGCTTCTAAAATGATTTTGTATGCTTTGGTGTGCTTTAATTTCAGACTGCAGCCTGTGCAATAACTCCCTAAATGTCCCAAAAGGTCTCAGCTTTGATTTTGCTTTGTTGATGCTTGATGGAAAGCTCCAGCTTTTGTGCAAGAAAAAACACTGTGAGAAATCAATGGAGTTGTAATTGCCAGTGCTGTGCAGAGATTATCTCCACCTCTCAACTCATTAGTTCATTCTTACCTTTTCTGATTTCTGAGAAAGAAACAAGTCTTTCCCAATTACTTTCCAAGATTTATTCAATGTATGAATTCAGTGTATTATAACTTTAGAGTGTTACTGTTACTGATACACTCTCTGTAAATCAAACCTTCTCTACTCATTTTTATTACGTACAACAGCAAGAAAGGCATAAACAAGTGTGGGTTAAAATCTAGAAGCCCAGAACTTCAGATCTTAGATTTAAGTGTGACTTTTTCTCTCTTATGGGAATTGAGTCAGTAACATTTAAGAAAATCCAAATGATTGTTTTTTCCTCCACGGGAGATACTAAAGCAGAAAGAAACTGAAAAAGTCAGTCTTGTGCTAAGATTTGGTATGACAAGTTTAAGCCTAAAATTACTGTATTTTTAATGTCCAAATTGCAAATCCATGAGGGAAAAAACCCTAGTATTTCCAGCAGGTGCTGAAAAACAAAAGGCCTTTTCCAGTTATAGAAATTCACTGTGAATTATGGCTTGATCACATCTTGCCATAATAGTTTCTAATTTGTGGAACTTAACTTTTAGGTAACTGCGTAAATTAAAGCATCTCAGAAACGCCTCAGAATTACTTTGGGCCTGACTTTATCCTTAACTGGGACACCAGTCAAAGTTATCTAATAATCTCATATATATTGATTATAATTTCCTTTAGACATCTCAGTAACTACAAAATAGATAATGATGACAACATCCCTTTGTAGGAATAACTATTTGGATTAAATCAAGGAGTTGAGTGATTTGGCTGATCAGGGTTATTGCACTTGCAGAGTATGTTGAGGGAAAGCTAGACAAACAAGGAGAAAAATACAGCATTTTTTAATAATGAATATTTTTTACTATTTTTTTCATTCTCATAAAAAAAATCTTATTGTACCATCTCTTGCTGCTCTCTGAGGATTTTCCCTCAAAATGGTGTCTCAACTACTTCAGGTAGCAGAGCTCAACACAGGCATGGAGATGAACTGTTCTCACTGGGGAATGAATTAAGCGAACAGAGAGCTAGCATGATAAATCAAAGGGAATCCTTACTGCCAGCTAGAAAAACAGCTGCTTTATTTATTACCACTCTTACTATTCAACATGGCAACTGCAGAAAAAGAAAACGTCATTAATACACACACTTGTTCATCTTTGGAGAATTCACATTTGTGGGGCTCAGTGGTTTCAACATGGGTTGAATAAAACAGAAAAGTGAGCTCCAACGGGCATTTCAGATGAGATTTTCATAGCGGGAGATCTACTGCTTGCAGGAACTGCCTGTGTAAGTGTGAAAGAAAGAAATGAGTCGCCTGTACTCCTACTTCAGCCTCTCATAGGCAAGATAGGAGTATTCAGTGACTATTGATGCACACTTACGTACACAAGCCGCCCTCACTACGGTCGCTGGCTACCAATGGCATGATTAGACAGGGGTCACTCAGCAAACCAAGAGTTACCATGTCCATTCAAAACTCATGCTGAGACCTGGGGAGAGAATGGAGAGCCATGGTGGCCACAGACTGGGAAATGTTACCTGACAAACTCGATGTCAGCCAAGGTGACTTACACCACTCCCATCAGTTCAAGTCAGACTGCAGCATGGCCATTTTTCTAGAGCACAGAGAGAATGCAGCCAGACCATCTCTCAGAAGACTCCTCAACTACTCTGATACCTTCTCCTCAGGCATCACATTCTCAGAGGCTCCAGCTCCTAGCCACAGTTCCAGATATAGTGCTCTATATACCAACCAGTCTGATTTTGTCCCCTCTGTGGTGCCTAATCCACATAATACAGTGCTGAAAGACATTATCATCACAATTATGCAAATATATATACAAGCTCTGACACCAAACTGCAGAATACAAACAGAATGTGACTTTACTATTCATATGTGGCTGGAATACAAATTCTTTTTCTAGGAGTGGGAAGAGGAAAGTAACAGAGTCCTCACACCCACTCTGCCTATTTCTGTTTTGTTTATGATTTGATGCAAATTAATGAATATTAAATTGGTTCCAGTCCTCAGGAAATTTTTATTCAAAAGTTATAAAACCAGACAAAGTGAAAAATTCTATTTTCTGTTTGCTTACCTGGAGT
This sequence comes from Gymnorhina tibicen, assembly GCA_013399875.1. Lineage (NCBI taxonomy): Eukaryota > Metazoa > Chordata > Aves > Passeriformes > Artamidae > Gymnorhina > Gymnorhina tibicen. The sequence goes on from VXAZ01001543.1 coordinate 427,642, forward strand.
ACTGTGGTGAGCAGGTTTCCTATTCAACTGGGTGACTTTTTGGTATGTTTTTTGCAGGTTTTTTGGTTTGGCTTTGGTTTTGGCAAACAAGTAGTCTTCAGTGTTTTTACAGCAGTGGCTATTACAGAAACTATGTCTCTTGCACTTCTTATCTTGGAGGGTGGACAAAATAAACAAACTGAAAATAACACTACAATGAACAGTAAATGATGAATGACTTACAATACAAAAAACAGTGTAAAAAGGAAGACAAGTTTAAATATTGTTGTGTATGAAAGGGATGAAAATAATACAAGGATGAGAATAAGTAAAATGATAGGCTGGAACATCTGGGAAAGTAAATACAAAGACAAAGAGAACAGTCAATTAATGGAATAGCAAGTCCAAAGTTTCAACAAAATAAATAGTGAATCAGACTATGCTTGTGGAGGGAGCAAGTGCCCATCTCCCATTTACTTCAGTAGGAGTTCTGCATGGTCACGCCCTGAAATGTCCAATTGTTAAATGTTCAATTGTTGTTATTCATTTAGAGAAAATACTTCATTTGTTTTACATTTGTGTAAGTCCATGCAGTGCTCTGCCTTTAAGCTAATGGGAGCTCTACAAGCTCAGCACTACTGCTAGATCAGAAAGTGTGCATGCTAAATGCCGTCTCTGTTTGATTTCATGCAATACATGTATAGTAATTGATTAGCTTTAAACTCACTGCGTCTGTGACTTTCTGATACAAGGAAACAAAAGACTAATTAGTCAGCATAGGAATAAGAATAGCTTTCAGCTTCACCTGGCAACTACTTCGACTGTAAACTAGCAAGGCAGCACAAAGTAAATTAACACAGCAAGAGACTTACAAAACATTGGATAACTTCATTAGCAATAACAAGATATGCCAACTATAGGATTGCATGATAAGATAAGGGTAGGTAATTCTCATTTTTCATGGCAAAAATCTTGAGTCAGCAAGGAGTTTGCTCCCCCAAACCTCTCTGAAACAATTCTGCACGAAAACAAACCACAACAAAGATGCTTGTTACTGCTGCATGCAAGCAGTGACTAACAGGCCTTCAACAAGATGCAATCTGTTACAGCAATTACAATATTCACATTACTGTGTGTCTCTGTGACTCCATAAAGTAGATTTGCATGGTTTCTTTTAATCTGTGGTTTGCCATATTCTCTACAATTTTTGAAATGTAATATTTCCTCCTGTTTAAAATTAATAACATTTTCCTTTTATTCATTTAATAGGAACCTAAGCACTAAGAAAGCAATCATGTCCATTTACGAGTCATGTTCATATGTGTCAAAAATACTGTCTGCACTGCCTTTAGTGGCAATGAAGGCCCAACTCTGTCAAATGCAATTGCAAAGCCAGAAAGGAGTGTTCTACCTCCTAGAGCATAATTTTAGTTTCCAGGAGACCAGACTTATTCACTGTTCACAAACAGTGAATTCCATTGGTAGAATATGTTTTCATATGGCCAAATGAGGCTTTTAAGTAATATAAGAAACAGTGATTTTTGTCCACTGCCTAGAATAAAGAATTTTCTTTTTGTGCCATAAATCGAATTTGAGGTTTAATTTGCTTGGCAGAGCCTTTTTACCTGTAGGCCGTAATAAGTAAAAGTCTACCTGACTCACTGACAAAGGTTCATCTGCACTTCGATCGTCCGAAGACTTTGGAACTTCGAGTCTGTCGATGAAAGCCTGGAGCTCTTTCCTGAAGGCCTTCATCTGCGCATTGATCCGGTACAGAAGCTCGTGCTCACGTATTCTGCTGCCGTCGTCTTCCTCGTCCATCAGACCAAAGAGGTCCCCATTAGCTACATAAATCCTCGCCTCTGTGATGATGGTGCTCGTGTCGGAAATTAGGCGATCTATTGTCTTGCCCAGCCGCTCCGCTTCAGAGCGAATGTCCTTCATCTGCTGCCTGTCAGTGAAGCTCTTCTGCCACCCCGACGGCGTTGGATAAAAAGACCTTGTGGGTGTCAGGCACCGAATGTTGCGCACCTCTTCGGAGTCACTTTCCCCACCGATGGGACCCTCCCTTTTGCGGTGAGGGGGGCGGGAATCATCGTCGCTCTCCTTTTTTCCTGCATCACTTTCTGCATCGCTGTCCCTAGGGCTGCCACGGATACCAAGATGAGAGGCCAAGTCGTAGCGCTGCATGTTGGACATTAAGACTCTGTTCTCATACTGGAGCTGCATGACTTTGCCGCTCAGCTCGTTGATCTGCATTCGTGCAGCTTTTAGCTCCTCCTGTAACGCTTCTGTTTTGGCATTATCATGGTGCCTAGAGCTCTCATGGGCCCCAGACTTGTACTTGTATTTGTTCAGCTCAGCTGTTATGCGTTTGTTTTGTTCTTCTAAATCAGCTACATTTCTCCTCAGCAATTCTGTTTCATCTTCTACTAGCTGCAAATGCTGGCGTAATTCTGACAGGGATTCACTCTGCTCTCCCAGGAGTGGGTTAGTGGTCCCTGAGAAATCATCTCCTCTTAAATCATCAAGCTCTGCTTTCAGTCCTCTATTTTCTACCTCTAGTTCCACTATTTTCCTCCCGAGAATGTTAGCTTCCTCCTCTACAAGCCTCAGTCGAAGCTTGAGTTCAGCTTCTCTTGTGGTAGGTGGCCCACCCGCTTCACCTTTTGGCAAGGGACTGTCCAAATCCCCGTAAAATGATCTGTATTTTTGCAGCTCATGTTCAAATCTGTCTTTCTCTTTATCAATTTTAGCCATTTTCTTCCTCATCAAGGCTGCTTCTTCTTTGACAAACTGTAGCTGGCATTTCAGGTCTTCATTGTCATCCTTAGGGAAAAAAAGCAGTATTTGAAGAAACCTAAAGTCAAGCAGGAGACTTCCAGTGGATTGCCTTAACTTACAAGATTAACAATCACAGGTACATGGCTTTAGATACTAAGATATTTTCCTGCAATATTTTTTCACTGATCAATAAATTAAAAAGAGGGGAAAATACTATTTTACTTGTGACTAAAATTTGCACAGTCTCCAGAAATACTTTGGGGAGTTGGAAAAGGGGGGCTTGTAAAAACCCTTATATTTTCTATGCTTGCAGCATTATCATACTTTACAGTGTTGAAAAATCCTGAAGTCAGCACACATAGAGCCTATAAATCTTGTTTCACTGGTGCTGCCATTTACTTTGCCTAAAATACAGAGTAGATGAAAGCTGGTGGGTTCTGTTGCAGCACCAAGTTTGTTTAGGTGGTCCTTGAGATTAGTGGTGTCTGGCTGCAGATCTGGGGTAAGAGCTCTTCCATTTCACAGCATACAGGAAAACAAAGGGCAAAGCAAAAAGCAAGCCAAGTGCAAATATGTAAACCAGGTACCCCATTTCCATAGTTCCCTGAAGTCTCCACATAAGAATCGAGGCTAGAGTTACTGCAACATACCTCTGTTGGTGTCTGCTGTGACTTTTTTTCTGATTTTGGTAGGTCTTTGCTTCCTCTCCTTTTCAGTGATTGCTGCAATTACAACAACAGGACATGTACTGAATTTTTCTAAAGGTATACTAAAGAGGTATATAATTTGTCTATCACTAATTTTAAAATATAGCAAATCAAATGCAACTATAAAGGAATTAATTTCTTGTAATTTTTGAGATACCAAGTACAGAGGAAAGATGCCATCGCCCAAAAATGAAACAGCAGTGGCACACAAATAAGGTATTAGTTTAATCAGTCTGTTACCTTTTTTATCCAACACATTTTAAGACTAGTGCATTATGAACGTTTAACACACGACAAGAGTGGTAGGAAAGCAGGCATCCCAAGTGGAAACTTACAGATAGGAAAATTGAAGTGAAACCCAGCTTGCCCATTTGTTATTAACCCTGGTGGGGCCAAGGCACTTTAAAAAAGCCTTAGTCTTAGACTTTGTGGTAGGACAGCTACACAAAACAGTGCCACTGAGATCTGTCAGCTGATTCCAGTGTACATCTACAAGCACACCTTTCTCTGTGTCCCACCCTCAGGCTTCGAGCTTGCAGTGTACTGCAGTCACACCTCCCTAAGTGAACACTGTAGACAAGCACACACAGTCGTGTTTCACATCACATGGTCACTAGGTTTGTTCTGTTTTCAGAACATATTCAGGTAAATACCATTTAAAACTGCTTGGACTACAAAGTTCTAGTGAGAAATAAATCACATCAGCTCAAGAACAGAAACACACAAAACACAAACACAGGTCTGCGCCACCATATGAGCGGGATTCTTTGGTGTCCTCTCACCTGCTCTGTAGCCCAAGAGAGTAGAAAAGAAACTCCTGCTTTCAGAGCAGGATGCACTGGGAATGAAGCCTGCTAGTGTATCCAGCAAAAATCTTGTAGCTGCTGACAGCAGAAACTTCATTAGTGGAAAAGCAGCGGCAGTGGAAAACAACTGCCACCATTCCACTGGCAACACTCAATGCCGATCACCAAGAAAACAGCCGGGGAGAGGCAAGTGAATGAGAAAATATGTTAATACCTAACACCCCACTTGCAGCTGTTCCCAGTTTTTATGTTCCCCATGTAAACTGTAGGCCCCAAGGCAGGACAGTGAAATAACCAACACCATCTCCCCCTGAGACTGTGCTCTGGTAGAAAGATCCTTCGAGAAACATACATTTCTCTGCACCCTCCCCCAGCTGGGGGAGAATCCAGCTCTATCTAAAAGCCATCCAGTTCCACAGACAGGGAACTAAAATATGCTCATAATCCTCAAGAAACAGAGTACAGAGGGTGGGTATGCTGTACATAACAATCCTGTGCACCATTTGCCTGCTGGAACTAATAGTTCTCTTTCTTCTGCAGATCAACTCCATTAAAAATTCCTATACTCATGGACGGCTCACTCAAAAGAAAAAATTAATGCCATAGAAACGCTCACATGTAAATCTGAGCAACCACAAGAGACGACTTTTCATGAGGTTTTCTGCTTAAATTTACCACAGAAATAAGCAAGAATTAAAAAATATTATGTCAGATTCAGAATCAGAACTAAAATTCAATGGTGTGTGCACCAAGAATCAGAATTCAAATTTTTATGTCTCTTGCAGAAATATTGAATGCTCTCAGTAGACCAAACAATAAAACAAATCAAAGATCATAGCTTGATAGCTGGATAGCTGTAAAACACAGGCTTCCAGTGGAATCCAGAAAAGACATGAAAATAATTAAATTAACTCAGTTTTCCCTTTAAGTATAAACCCAACAACTTTGGGATCCAGTCTACAAACAAAATGGTTATTTTCCAGAGTCCTGTTATCCTGTTGTAGAAATGGTACATTGATTTTTGGAAGGGTTGTTTTGTTGTTTTTCTTTTAGAATTGTCAAGTTTATAAAGCCTTAAACGTTCAAAGGAGCAGGTTCCTCCTCTGTATTACCATTAATTATACCACTATGTATCACCATTTTGAAAAAACCCTTTTCAAATCGGTTTGCACTGCAAACTTTTCCTTGCCCCACATTCATGCCAATACCACCCACTGATAATAATAATATTAAATAAATAAATAAATGAGCTATAGTTAAACTATATTTCTGCTTTATCACCTAAATGCCTTTTGTTCAACCCTGCTGAACTCCACATCTCTCCAGAAATAATGAAGTTCTGGAATGCTGAGCTGAAACTTCTTGTGTATCCTACAATTTTTCAGAAGATAAGAGGTATAAGAAAAAGTACTTTTCTAGGTTTGATGTGAAACAAAAAACCCCTGTTCTTCTCCTTTCTCACTTTATTTTTTTCTTTTAGTAGTCAGGATAGCAACATTCTAATTACAACAGTAGTTGTGGCTATCTAATGATTAGGCACTACTTTCTATTCTGCTCTACTTGAATTACAGCCAACCCTCCAGAGCTTGAATTATTCACCAACAAAATCTCAGCATTTAGCAAAAATTTTATAGCAGAAAGCAATGAAGAACATGCACAATTCAATTAGCAGGATGATTTGGGTAAGTAGATTAGGCCTAGCTGGAATTAGTATGATCTCTTTTCATATGAAAAACACCCTGAGACAATTTCTGATCACTAGAGGTTAAGATCTCACACCTCTCAGCTGACAGACAGGATCTTCACAGTCACAGTGCCCCACAACATCATGTCAGGCCACTGAAGCAATATCACCAAACAAAGAATGCCATTTATCAAGAAGTATATTCTGCTACAAATATTACATTTTTACTATAAATACTAAATTTTTGAGAGTTTCTTCCAGATGTGCATTTCACAATTTACAGTGGCTACTCTTTCTCATTTCTCTCAAGCCTTGTACTATTGCACTCTTCCAGTTCAATTTTCAACATGAAAAAATTTATTTCTGCTGATGAAATAAGCGATGAAATCCATTGCAACAAAATGGAAAAAGGAAAAAAATGTTCAAACTAACATATGGCAGAACCAAAAAATAGCAACTCAAACTCTTGCATGCAAATCTTCATTCTATTCCAAAAACTGGACACTACTAAAACTGTCAGCATATTGCTGGTCACTAAAAGCCACCTCTGCTGTTTTCTCAACTGTAGCAAAAAATCTGCCCCTCATATGCTAAAACTGGTTTTGAGAGTTTGTTGTGAAGGACAGTTTGTGGGCTCAGATAATTTTTTTTCCATATAATTAAAAAAATCCTATTTGGAAGTGTCCACAGCCTAGATAAGGCTGCAGATAATGTTTGTATTAGATGCAAACCAGATCACATGCAAAAGGCAATTCTGTTGCAGTGCTCAGCACCATCAATTCTCCAGTGACCTTCACTGGAGTTTATCCAATGTCTTGCTGGAGATGCTAAGCACTTCTCAAGATGGCATAATCCTTCTCTTGCCAGCCCTAAATTGCAAGCCAAATGTGCAGTCCTAACATCACCTGTCATGCTCAGTGCTTCTCAGGTGGAAAGAGACCTTCAATCTAGTCTGAGAATAACACAATACAGAGATAATTGCATCACACTCCACTGAGGAGGAAAGCTATAAAATGAACTCAAATTCTTCCCGCCTTATTCTAAGCTACAATAAATGTCTCAGAAATTAATAAAGAATCCTTAAGCAAAACCTACCAAGATTTTTCAAGGTGCTTAGGTTTGATTATTTCAAGTCTGATCTGGGGGTGTTATCTAAAAATCACTGTAGGCAGCCACGCGAGGAATTCCTGACACATCAAGGGATTTATGCATTCACAGAGGCTGCGTAACAGCTTTATCCCTCCTCACAGAACAGGGCAAAGGGTGTGCAGCTCCTTGAAGCTCCACAGCTACCATGAACCTTCTCATCTGCACAAAACTGTGCTGTTGTTGGCTATAGTTAGCTGACTCCCAACTGCCATGACACATCTGCAGAACTTTCAAAAATGAGAGCAAACCCAATACCATCTTTACAGTCTTGAAAAGTCAATGAATATTGAACAATTTTTGGGCTGCACAAACTTACCGCTGTGTGGCACAGAGGGACTATGACCAGGGAAATGAAAATTTGCCATAAGCCGCTCTCTGCATTTTCCCTTTTTAATCAATATGGCTGGTTAACTCATGGAGCTGGATCAAATCAGACACAAGACATTTTTTTTAGCTTCCTGCCACTGAGTCTAACACAATAAAAACTAAATTGACACTATCCATGTTGGCAAATTGAAAATGTATATTCTCCCACCAAAAAAAAATATTTTTTAAAAAATATCTTCCTTATTCTGCAACTCTTATCAGTGTAATTCGCCAGCAACCAGCTCAAGACCCTGGCTTTGTCTGTCATTGGCACAAGTACATAGAATGGTACAATACTTTACTCCTTCCACCACCATTCAAGAGCAGGAGGAGTCTTGAGTATTTCTGTATTCTACTTGCTTGCAAAATTAAGTCTGGAATGAAAAAGCAGAGGATAACTGAGATTCAAAAAGCACAGCCTACTTGTCCACAAAGCAAACACTAAGCATGTCCCTATTAGCTGTACCAACACTCTCTTCATATTGAAATTGGTATATTTCAAAACACTGCTGAGGAGCAATACAAAATGAAAACAATCTTTACTACTCCACTAGAGAGAGAAAAATAGTTTTCATGTAGTTTAATGACTTCATATTGTAGAAGAGAAAAGAGAAGCTGCCCTCCAATATTTGTATTATTTCATTTGCATTTATTTAGGAGTTATTTCAGTTATCACTTTCAGATACTTTACCGTTATTCATCTGCCAATTAAATCAGAAAAAAAATATAAAAGAAGGGAAAACTATATGCAACATTCGCACTTTACCTAGAGAAACCTTTTGCAGTTTGAACTGAAACCACATTGCTAGAGCACATTGTAGTAACTCCACGGTGTAACTAGGTAAAAGCACTCTTTGCAGTGCATAAATGAAGCAGCATATTTATGCTTCCATTACATTTGCTTCTTTCTTTTCCTTATTCAAAACAGTGACAGAAGATGAAAGCTGCCTTTTCAAAACTCTCATTATGTTCTGGTCAAATAGCTGGCCAAACTGATACCTTGCTTTCTGTGATTACACACTCCTTCATCCACCAGGATATCATGAAATAGTGAAAGCAATTTCTCTGAGGAGGAAGAGGTCTTCTGCCATTAGAACCTTTCAAAACACGGAAGACCTACACAGGGTTAGTTCCCTAATGCTATTCAACTAGGCTTTGTTATAGAAGCAGAAATCACAGTCATCTTACACTTGGCTCCCTAATCCTGAAATGCAAAAGAAAGTCTCAGAACACCATGAATATTTTGAAGTGCAAGTGCAGGAATAAGGTATTTTACTGCATAGTGATGCTAGTTAAACTTTTCCTAGGGCTTCCTAAGTTGGTGTTTATTTGCCAGCTCAGCTATTTGCCTGTTCTGAGAGAAGACATTCAGTCTTTTTGTCAGGGTTTCCACAATGCCTAGTACAATGTACTGCTCCAACCTTTATCTGGGACTGACAGCATGACAGACAGCACATCAACATAGTTAAAACCACTACCACATAACAGTAGCAATAATCACAGGCACAGACATGTATATGGCAATTATGAATTAAATACACATGAGATTTCATCAAATGTAAAGTGTTTTTTCTCACACCTAGTACCACATGTAGAGTTTTTCAGTCTTCTTAGAGGGGTATCTCAGAAGAGATTCCAAATAGATTTTCATGAGAACAGGAAAGTGCCAACAACCAGATTAGGTTCATTGCCTTGGTTACACAAATGCATATTTATTAACCAAAGTGTAGTTACAATATCCCAACAAAACAGGTTTGTGTCAAAATGAAAAGTAATTAAAAGGAAAATAAGAATGATTCTGCACATAGTGTGCACCTCTACACTGCTCATTGGAAATGTATAGAGAAGCCAGTTCTGAGGAGTTGTGGGCTGATCACACATGTATATTTGTGTTCATGCTCATTTTATACTAAAGAGTTGCATGAGATGCACAGACAACACTTACAATCCCTCACCCGGATTCACAGGGTGGGATGGCATCAAACACAGGCAATCCAAGAGCATCTGTAGGCACATAGCAGAGAAGGGAGCTTTGAAGCTCACCCTCTGAGACTGTGCACTTCTGACAACTTCCAGTTATGGGAACTTCTCACCAAAAATTCAGATTTTAGAGTTCATTTGAAAGGATGTAAAAATTGGAGATGAATTCATGTAGGAAAAACTCCAAAATCAGCATTTGATCTTGAAGCCTGAGCAGTGAGCAGAAGATTTTCTGTTAACAGGGGAAAGAAATCCAGCTATCACATGTCAGCAATCACTACTGTGTCCTCTGACTATAAGGAGGAGTCTTCTGTTACTCTTGGTCTCTCCTTTTGCCTGCGTTTACTTGGGGAAGCTCTTCTGTAAAACTAGCTCTTTGTAAATTGGCTGAAAAGTATTTTCCATAATATGACATAGGGGGAAGTTTCAAAGGCGTTTGGAAAGTTTGGTCATTGAAAACAGAGGATCAGACTCTGCAGTGCTCTGAAGTTATGCCAGTGTGATCCAGCCACAAATCAGATACATTTTGATGAGCAGCTCATGTAAAGAAGGTGCTCTAGAAAAATAAACCACGGAGGCTAGAAGCTGAAATGGAAAGAAAATATTTTGCAGTTTGGACATCCCTACACCTGCTTTTCTCACTCTGGTACCAGTCTCATCTGACATAAGCTAAGCCTTCATTCAATACTTTTCCTGCTATTTCAACAATGCAAAGATGGAGATGAGGGGAGGGAGGATATTGCAGCCCTGGCTAGAACAGAGTGTCAAGTTGCTTCACTAACTTCAAGCAGCTCGTGAGACCAGTGACTTGAGCCCCATGTCCTGTCCTCCTAAATAATGACTCTTCCCCCTAACTGAAACTCGCTCAGGTTCTCATGGGAAATGCTTTTTCCCAGCAAGGGAATGGGCTGTGGTTCTCAGGCTGGCTTAAAACCTTAACTTAGAGGTTGACTTAAAACTATTATTTAAATGTTCCCTTTGCTAGAAATATGAAAATCTCATTCTGAAAAGAAGCTTGACAGTCTTCAGCTCATTATAAATATTTTATCACTGGAATGTATTTTTAATTAGCTATCATGAACAAATATTTGACTCTTCAGCATTTATCATAAATGTCATTGAACCAACAAATCACCTGCAAATTAATACCACAGCAGCCCTAATGGGGTTATGCAAGAATCAATTCTAGGTCCTACTCTAATTAACATTTTTTCTTGGTAACTGGAAAGAAGACCCATAAAATAATAGCGGTTAAAGACTGCAGATAGGGTAAAGGTTGGAGAAACACTAAATATTGAAAAGGATGGTCACTGATAGAAACCTTCGTGCAATCAAATATCTGCTTTAATATGACCAAATATGAAGATACAGATGTAAGATCAAGGACTAAAAACTATGCTAAGACAATAAGAGAAGTGCCTAGAGAATAGAGATCTTTTGAAAAGCCACATCTCTGAACAAAACTGGCAGGGTCATAGACAATAATAGCTGAAATAATATCGAGGTGTAATTTTGTGACCAAAAGGTTTATTAATATAGGATGTAGATATCAAAACTGAGGTTCACGGTGCATAACTAGAAAGGATATGCCTCTCCACAGAATCAAACCAGCCTCAGGCAAGTGGAAAGATTCACTTCCAAGCAGTGACTACCTTTCTCCTTTGAGGGAGGTCAAATTCCTTATGTAGGTTAAATGCTTAATTTTTACATGGCTAAATGATAGCAATCCTAAGCATGAAGATTTTAAAAAAGGAAAAAAAAAAAACAAACACCAAAGCATTGATGCTGGACTCTTGAATTTAGCAAGGCAGGAAGAAAGTATGTTTCCTGCCTGGTAACTAATTTTCAGCAAATTCAGATGAGAAGGGAGGTGCAAATTTTTACCTGTTCCTGGGACAGTTTAGGAAGAGCTGCAGTAGGCTGTTCTCAGCTGTCAATTTTTAACACAGACCAGCACCCTTTTCTGAAAAGTAGGCACCAGTTTTAATAAAATAGCTGGGGTATTTTATGACCTGCGTTATTCAGAAGACGAGACTGGTTTATTATATAAGACAGTTCTGTCCTCATAATTTCTGAATGCATAAAACTTGACCAAAATTGGGGAACTGAGCAACAATACTCCTAGAAGCACATCACAAGAAAAATAAACCTTTGAGTGTATCTATATGCATCAGCAAGGCAATCTTCCAGCTCAAAAGTCTTTCTGGAGGAGTGTTACTGGTGCTTCTAATTAATCATTTAATCAAATGATTTAAACTGCTAGCATCTGTAAATTCAAAACAAATTCGACCAGCCTGTAATATCACAGACTGCTGGTAATCAGGGCAGATGGATGTCATCATCAGTCATGCTTTGCAGGGATGTAGAATCCTCTCGTTACAGACAACACTGATGGAAACAGATGCATGGCAAATACCTTCTAAATGCAAGTACTCATCTGTGACCTAAGCAAAAGGCTTTGTTGTTATCCTAACCTGGATTAATTGCTAAGCTAGCCAAAGTCAATTAAAACAATCATGCAACCAGGATCAGGCAAATCAAAACAGACTTGATACCCGCAGGTTTTATTCTACACATCTTGATATATGCAGCTGTTAATACTAGCAATAGGGGAAAAAGGGGAAAATCATATCAAAAAGTCTCAGCAGAAACAAACACTTCAGAAAAGCACACCTGCACATTTAGGAGCTTAATCCATTGCCCTTTACTTCGAAATAAGAAATGCAGTGCTTGGAACTCTTAGCTATGGAACATTATCAAAATCTGAACTTTTCAAATGCCAGGAGCTTCCATTTCTTGATATTATGAACACTGAAGTAAGTGAAAAAAACCCCAAAACATCAAAAGCCTGGTGCTCTTCTTGTTCCTGGCTAGCATTGATTCTGCATGATTCAGAAGAGCTGCTGAGCTGATCCCAGAACCCAGCACACCCTATAGCTGGCTATTCTCCCTGTAGAGTAACATACGCTACAGCAAATAGCTATAAATGCGTGCAAATGAGAGGGTCTAAAAGATGACGGGGTCTAAAAGAAGAGGGTCAGAACACACCATTCTGCTCTCCGGAATGTCATATTCTTCCAGGGCAGCTCAGAGGTAAAGCACAACGAGCACACTGCCAGTCGATGTAGAATCAGCTGGCTGCCTTGAACAATGACACACAGAAGCCACTCGCTGGGCAGTGCTCCCCACCACTGTACTGTGTACAATACTTCCCTTGTTGCACTTTGTTCTTCATACATCGCTCCCGTACTGCATGTGAGCGCTGTGCCTGAGGGAGAGTTCAGTGCTCTGCACACAGACACGCACAGGTACAGCCATAGGGCCCAGAACACAAGTAGAGGCACAAACCACTGCGCAATATCAGCGCTGCAGGGAAAACACCCTGCCTGGTAGCATGTAGCTGCCCCAGATCTCCTCTTCACTCACTGTGTTTTGCCTCAGAAGAAGTCTGCTTGGACAAACCCTGAGCTCTCCTGTTCAGCAGAAGTAACCTGGAAACCATTTCCTTTCTCCCTGTCCAGAAGTGACCTTTTCTAACCTTTGTATGCTCCACTGCAAAACGGGCAAATAGATTCTGCTTGTTATTAACAAGAACAGATCAGAACAGTGGAGGCTGAAAGAGACCTCTGTTATGACCGGCCCCCACAACCGGCCTCAGCAAAGAGCCCTGGCGCCTCCACAAATGGGCAAATGTTTTGAGTCATTAATCATCAATAGTCCAGTCTCTCACAACCTCTGATGATCTAATCCAGTTCCCCCTGCTCAGAGCAGAGACAACTGAAGCAGGCTTCTCAAGGCCACATCCTGTGCAGTCTTCAATTTCTCCAGAGATGGAATCTCCTTCCTCTACAGGCAATGAGTCCCGTGTTTGAGCACCTTCACAAAAAAGTTAGTTCTTGTCCTGTCACTGAATGCCACTTAAAAGAGTCTTGACTCCTTCTTCTTTACATCCTATCAGATATTTCATAGAAACATAGATCTGGGGCCTCCCCAGACACTCTACCCACAGGCCCAGGAGCCCCATTTCAGCTCAGCCCAGGCTTCAGATCCTGCTTGAGCTATGTGAGATGCAGTGAGTCTGAGTCTGTCTTTAGCTCTCCACAGCTGCTCCTGTCTGCAGTCATGCACTTTGGTGATACACCTGTAGATTGGTTTTCCAGCTGAACCTTAGATTTGATTCACCACCTTGAACCCAGCTGATAATCTGGACTGCATAATCTTTTATTTTTAAGTGCATTGCAGGCAAACACAAGTGATGTTATAAAGCACTTGCATCAAAACATTAAGTTGGGTTGATTTTTGGCGGGGTTGAGTGAGGGCGAGGGCAGGGAGGAGGATGTGGGAAGATGGCTTTGAGGGAGAAGGACCAAGCCCTATCAAAAGGCCAGAGTATCATACTACATCTTTTGTGTCCTACTGTGTGCCATTAGGATACTAGTTAACAAACAGTATCACCTCTCCTTCAGGAACTACATACTAATCTCAGCAGCACCTAAAGAAGCTAAGCTTGCTTCACTTGACTTTTCTGATTCTGGAAGTACTGGGTAATTTATACCTACCACCTAAATTCTCAGAACGATCACTCTGAAAAAAGTAATGAGCAATTACTATTGAACAGTAAATTTGGAAATTCCTGTGATAGCTTTATTGCATATAGCTCTGCTGTCCATGTTCCATTTGAGGTCTTGCCAATTTGTTTCACCTGTTTTTACACTGGAAACTGCACTGAGGTTACTCCCTGCGGGCCCGTGACATGTTTCAGAACAGCCATCTGTACTATGACATGACAAGGTTCCCCTGCCTTACACTGACAGCTGAGTTCAGGCAAAATGCAGCCCAGCACTTACCTCCATGGTGTTACTTCCTATTTCCTCTCCTAAAGCTAGGACAAACTACCTACAGCTGTGAGGCTCTGCCAACCTCCTATCAGGAAACAGGCACCTGAAGGACACATTGGGAAATTCCATGTGCAGAATAACTGAAAAAACTACCAGGCTTCAGAGTTCTCTGCAGGTTAAACTGCAGATTCGCTAGAACACCCAGAGAATGTAAAGACAGAATAATTGTTTCACATGGGGTTTCTAAAAAGCTCAGTTTAATACTATGAGAAAGATAGCCCTGAAACCAGCAACGACCCCATACACTAAACAATAACAGAGCTATGGCAATTTTTCTTTCAATCTAAAACCTGCTCATCTTTGACTTATACCAGCACATTGCTAATGTGTTTCTTTGAAGGGACAGGTGCACTTAAGCAGGACTAAATACAGTGGTATAAGGGACAGAAAGCATGTATACCTATCATTCATCAAAGCCTTGGTGGGACTTCCAGTAATATGATGACATTTGGTGTACACTGATTCCATACAAAAACATGTATCTAGACTTCTGGTTCAGCACTTAGAAAATGTCTCTGTTCTACATCTATAAAGCCTTCCAAGTGATAGAAAGCAATTTTGCAAAGTCATATGGATTTCCTCCAAATACAGAGGATCCTGGCCTACATCTATTTTCCCATTCATGCTTTTGTACCAGTAGAAAGGTATTGAATTTGTCCTCTCTATCATGCAATCTCTTTCTTTAAGATCTAAAGAAGTCATACATAGTGTTTTACAAAAGAAAAAAAAAAGAATTTCCAAAGACCTGCCAAAAATGACAAAATGAGCAAAAATAAAATGTGAGCTGGAATTTGAAAAGCACAGTGTATTATTAAAAAAAAAAAAACAAAACAAAAAAACTTAGGCAAAACAACAACAAAAGAACCAGGGTGGATTATATACTGTCTATGGGTACTGTGAAAAGTAACATAATAGAGCTATTTAAGAATCACCTAAACCAGGGAGCTCATTTTTACACTTTTAAGTGACCTTGCAACTCTTTCTTTCAACTGAGCAGTCAAGTTGGTACCCCTATGTCTGAATTACATATATGTCCACTTGAGCAATACTAAAATTGGGAAGTACAAAAATAAAAACTTTTTTTCTGTGACTGGGGACCATTAAAGAGCCCTCTAATACTGTATTTCCCAGACTTTCCTCCATTTGTTAATGTGGTATCATATTTTGGCAGCCTTAGTGAAGTCAGAAGTGAGATTGCCTACTTCAGCAAAGAGATAAAAAAGGCTTTCTTTCTCTTTTATACCTCAAGGAAGTCATACCCTAAAGTCTGTAGCAAGAGAAATACATCTTTTACAGCCTGCCCTGTGGTGAGTTCATGCTCGCAAACCATTTTCTCTGATAACCAGTCACCATCTACCACCTGATCCACACTTCCCACCCTGTCCATTACCTCCACAGACAACTGGGCATGCCAGCTGCACTGGCTTTGTCACTGCTGCCGACTGCCC
This sequence comes from Gymnorhina tibicen, assembly GCA_013399875.1. Taxonomy (NCBI): domain Eukaryota; kingdom Metazoa; phylum Chordata; class Aves; order Passeriformes; family Artamidae; genus Gymnorhina; species Gymnorhina tibicen. Next base: position 443,443 of record VXAZ01001543.1, read on the forward strand.
CTTGCCAAGTAATTCCCAGCAGCAGGAAATCACATGGCAGCAATAGACTGGACTTGCTGTTCTGCATCTCGTTTGCCATTTCATCTGGCTCCATACCAAGTCAGAGAACCTTTGCCTAGTTTTTACACTAGTAGATGAAATGGTCAGAGACTGTTCTCAGGACCTGATGCCAACTGGCACTTCACAATTCAGTCTCCTTTCAGCTGTGATGACAATACAGCTTAACTTCCCTACAGCTCACAGGATCACATCCAAATTGTCAATCAGTAACAAGCTCTGACCCAGGCTAGACCCCAAATCATGCCCAAGCACTGAAGCAGTGGTAGTTGACCCAGGTCAAAACCATCTAAGGGACATGTTAGCAACTGCTTGTCAGTGTGTGGGCCCTTCCTTAGCATGATTTACTTTGCATATATAGTTTTTGACTGCTGGAAGTGATTCTGTAGCAAAGAACAACTTTGAAAATAATGATCCAAGCAAAAAAAGAGAAGGGTTTCAGGTGCTTGAGACCAGAATGCTGGGACTCATGTCCTTTCTCTAAAACATAGTTGCTATGTGTTTGGAAGCTCAGGTTTATTCTATGCTTCCATTCTAGTTAGGTTTTGCTTAAGATGGTCATTAATTCTTTTTTTCTTTAAAATACACCTTATTGCAAAGAGACTCTAGTTTTACCTGAAGACTGTACGTGATATCAAAAACTCCTTGGACAAGAGAACTTGCAAATCTAAAGCTGCTGCTATCTATCACAGAGATGAAGGAAAATAAAATAAGATTCTGATACAAGAAAGGAACTCCCATGTCCCCATGAAATCAGAGTAGCAGCATTATGTTTACAGATTTGAAAGAATTGATCAGACCTTATTTTGTGATGGCTAAATTAATTTCTGTTTTAAACCTATTTCAGATAAACTTTTTCACTACAGCTGCCACTCTTTCATTATTACTTCCCGATTAGCCATCAATCCTGCACTCCTTTTACACATCCTTGCAAATTTTCAGACCATTCAATAGGAATTCACAAAGCAGCACACCAACTTCAGTGACTGAAAAATATCCCTTCCAGGCATCTTTACTCACAAAGTCTCTTCACAATAAGATATTTATGGAGCTTTATTCTTTTGAAATCATTCCCTATTTTTTACATACATTTTGGAATATATTATTATTGACCATCAGGTTGTTTATACTCAATTTTGAGTAACTCTCTTGAAGCAAATGGCTCATGTGAATTGTTGGTGGCGATATGTAACTAAAATCTAATTTTACGAAGTTTAAGTGTAAGCTGCTTCTCAAATGCACTTTCTTTTTCCTGTTTGTGGTGTGATATTTTCAGAGAATTACTACAACAGATTCTGCAACAGAGATTAATTTCTTTCTCCATTATGATTCTTTTCTCATATTCAAAGAACCAAACTGAAGCAAACTCTGCTTATCCCGCTCCCTGTGAAATCGCAGTGTGCTCTGAGCAAGTATGTCAGAATCACACCCTCACAGGTTATGAATAGCATCCCTGCTGAGTACTGTTTTTAAAGGAACTAAATATTTGGGCAAGATACCAAAGGTAACAGAATACAAGACAAGCAAGTCTGACTGGGGGTTATGCATCTGCTGGGATGTGGTGCTTAGAAATCATTGAGCTGTGCTTGGAGATAGAGGACTTTTTTCTTTTTCCTGTACAAACTCAGGCAGACGCTTTTTTCTCATCTCTTTATTAAAAGTCTTCTAATTATCCTGTTGCTCTCTTTGTCAGAGCAAATGGAATTTTCGTGAGGCAACAAACTGAAATTCCAGATCATGGAAACCCTCTGCTTAAAGGGACTGTTGGTAAAAGAGTTGCTGATTGACTTAGTACTGGGTACTCCAAAAGACTCAGGAAGGAACCGGTCTTGTAAGAGCCCTATTAAATCCTCCCCTGCTGCCATCTGGTGCCAGGAGCAAGTAAATTACTGTAACTGTCCAAAGAGTTCCACTTACTGCACTGAGCCTCTGAGGATGAGCAGCTACAGCAGCCTCTCATCTTGCTCTGCTTAACCTTGCTCCCTCCATTACCAGCTGTCTGAAATGAGGCTCTAACTCTGAGGAAAAATGAAAATATGGGGTGCAATTATGGCGTGCTTGGAAGACAGTACAATGGAGGAGACTTAAACTTTCCCTTTCAAACCAGAACAACCAAGTATCCATCTCTAGTGATTCATATGCATGCAGCATGGGCAACAAACAGAAGCTAGAAATCCATTAACATCTGCACAGTTATGACCTCACTGGAATCACAGAGACCTGTCAGGATAGCTCACACGCCTGTAGTGCAGCAATGGATTGATGAAAACTCTAAAGGCGAGGAAGAAGGGTTGTGCTCTACACAAAAGAGCGGTTCAATTGCATTTGGTGTTGTCCTGTGACAGGTGATGGGCCAGCTGTGAGCTATGGGCAAGCACAGAGAAGCATCCTCTGGAGCGTGTTCTACTGATCATCTGATGCACAAGGGGAAATAGATGAAGCATTTTTCAGATAGCTAGCAGTCACAGGATTTCTGCAATGGATTGAAGACAGTTTTTGCCACAGGTGATTAATAAGTCAGCTGTGGCAATTACTTTGATGGACTTCTTGCAAACAAGGACTGATCAGAGGTTTGATGGTCAGTGGTAGCACTGGCAGCACTGACTGTGAGATGGTGAAGTTTAAGGTACTGAGAGAAGGGACCAAGACAAATACCAGGCAAGAAAGTTCTGAAAGCAACCAAAAATGTAATACTACTGTTGGATACAGCTGCCTTGCCTGCTGGAAATGCTGCAAACCACCACTCTTTATGAGACTCGATTCCAGTTTCATTCAACCTCATTACATTTTAAACATTGCAGATTTTCCACACCAAGCATCTGTCCTGGGATAAGTTACCAACACTGTTAATATTTTGGGAAATTTCAGAAAATTATTCAGCTCTTCTTAGGATAAGAATATTCCTGTTTGCTCATAGTAAGTTTTTCTAGCAACTGTTCTCTTGAGAAGTTCCAATATGTCTGTGTTCCAGAACATTTTTGTGTTTATATACAATGTATACCTCATACTTTCCTAATTCATCAAAAGGACGACATAACCTTTTAGAAATATTCCATTCCTATACATTACCAGGTAATTATTTATTGGAGCTTACCAGTTTGAATTGCTGAATATTCAGTATTTATAAATTACCTCACCCTCTCCCACCGCCAGCTATCAATCTGCACATTTTCTCCAGATGACAGATTATGTTCCAAATCCAGGGCCACGAGGCAAAGCCTAACTAGTCCTGCAACTGTTGTTCCATGACAGTCTGGATAAAGCTGAAGCCAGGCATTAGAACCAGAAACCTTCCTTCAGGTGCTCACAGTGACACAGCTACTGTTTCCTAGCAGAGGGAGTGATACTCCACTGCTCTCAGTCCAGATGCAGAAATGAAGAGCTAAGGCTTAGAAACGAGGAAAGGAACAGAACAAACCAAGGAAGCTGACAGATTTCCATGAGGGGGTGGAGGAAGCAGGGGAAAAGTAAAAATTTCACAGCAGATAGAAGCTGTAGCTATCAAATGGGGATAATATATTTGAAGCAGAATAAGAGCAAAATGAACCAGGAAATTCTTGAAATCCAGAGAGGAGACTGGACACTCATGAAGAGTTGGAAGGATACAGGGAAGGAAGGAACGGTGGTAGGGAAGGACAAGATTGGGGCTTAAAAACCAGAAGACAGCAAAACAAGCACTACTATCAGATGAAAAAGAAAAAGAGTAAGAGAGTAAAAAAGAACACGAGAAGGAGAAGGAGAAAGAAGGAGAAGGAGAAGGAGAAGGAGAAGGAGAAGGAGAAGGAGAAGGAGAAGGAGAAGGAGAAGGAGAAGGAGAAGGAGAAGGAGAGAGAAAGGGAGAGGGAGAAGAAGAGGGAGAGAGAAAAACCAGACACAGGATCAAGACTGAGTGAAAGAATCTGGAGAATGTGAAACTTCGTGAGTTATAGACAAAAGACTTGAAATAAGCGGTTGTGGTTAAACGGCAGGAGAAGGGGCTTAAAGAGAGAAAGGGTTACAAGAAAGAGATACTGGATTTTTATCCAAGAAAAGCTGGGCAAACTGGTATTGGTGATCAAGGGGACTGGGACAGGATCTTACCAGATCTTTTGCAGTGTGGGTTTGTTGGTTTGAGGTGGTTTTTGCTTGGGTTTTTTTTTTTTTGGAGGGCAGGGAAATTTGGAGTTGTTTGGGGGTTTTTCACAGCAGCCTTTGTGGTGAAATTTCCAGCTGTGCTTCAGATGTCTGTGCAGCCTGAACACTCAGAGATGTATAGAGAGCTAATCTGTGCTTAAACAGGGCAGGCAAAGGTTGCAAGAGTAAGCAGAAAAGTGTAATTACTTTCCTGTGGTCCCACAGCAGGTTAGTGTCAAAATAAGGAACAGAATTCAGATTCTTCCTCCCAGCTCCAGCGCCCAGTTCCCCAGATCCTGTTGCCTTTTTCCATTTCCATGCAGTGTACGGACCAGAGAGACAAGACAGGCACCACTACAGCAAAACACAGACCCCTGTAGGGAGGCATAGACTCCTCTGCCTGCAGTCTGAACTGAAGGGACAGAAGAAATCTCTGGTTCATGTGCCATGGTTAGCACAAGTTCTGGATCTGATCTAAAAATCTATGCTTAGAAGAAGAAAATGGTGCCTTGACAACATCACCCTAAAGTGGCTGTAAGAACCGAGCTGTCTTGCATCTGCCCAGCTCGGAGCACTAGCAGAGCAATCTATATCCATCCAGAAAGACACATGTCCCCAAGAAACACTGTGCTTCTTGCAATTGCATGCCTGTATTGCAGTGAGGATTTCTAAAGCCCAGGGTCCAGCACGTCTGTACATGTCATATTTTCCCCCTACTTCATTTGTCTCACAACAAACCACTAAAGCACAGCTAACTAGGTGTTTGCTACGTGGCTACAGCAAACAAATTAATTTTTAGTTCCTCATAACAAAAAGGTCTACAAGTGTTAGCTAGGCTTTACCAGTTAACAACAAATTAATTGAAGTTAATTAATTAATTAATCAGTGAACAATATGTTCATTATTATTAACATGTTAATTTTTTTAATATCTGAAAAATTACATCTAGCTACTGTTGGTTTCTCTTTCCTGCTAGGAAACAATTCCTCTATTTTGTTTTCAGCTTCCCAAAAAGCATTAAAATTGATAGCAACCAATATCAAAGAAGAAAACAACAGCAGTTGCTACAAATAAAACCAACACAGATTAAAAATCTTGTGTATCCATGTGGACATGCAGGAATAATGTTAAATCAAATAGCTGCAGTTTTGGGGACTAAAAGTAAAAGCAACTGATAGAAAATGTATGCATTGCTGGAACACCTTCCAAATCGTGGATGCTTGCAAGCTTCTGCTGCCATCAACAACAATTTCTAACTTGTTGTGGAATTTATCATAATTATTTTTTTTCCAAAAGCTCCAAATCAAGAAGGCAAACAGCAATTACCTCTTTATATTAATGACAGATACATTCACATGTCTATATTCACCCAAATGTTCACTGGAGAACTACAGATTTGACTCTAAACCAACACATCTGCTAGCATTTATCTTTTCTACATGTTTTCAGTCAAGTCTCCACTCTTTTTGAAACAACAGAGAATCCACACAGAGAGAACTTTCGCTTTGGTCCTGCCCTAGAGACTACCTACCAAAAAATTATGCTTTCTTTCTTGCATTTTCTATTAAGTCTTATTTTAATTCTCTGCTATCTCACACTGTTCATTATAAAAGGATAAGAAATTTCACATGGCAGTTGTACATAAATAGAGTTTAAGAATGGAAATGTTTGGGTTTCTGCAGTACATTTGATGACAAAAGTACAGAAATCAATCATTACATCTCTGAGCATTTTTACTATGCTGTGAAACAAAAATGTTTCTTTGTCTTTAGAGAGGTACTTTCCCATTAATTCTAAGATCAACAAAGCAAAGACCACAATCCAGACAAAAGGTCTTCCCTGTATTTCAATCTAAGCTGAGTAGAACTCCCTTAAGCAGGAGGTTCCATTGGTTATAATGGCTGTCTTGAAATGAGAAAGGGTTGTAAATCTGTGAAATTAGAGGAAATAACTCATAAGCAAACAGAAAATTAACATTATGACTATCTGACAATGACATTTAAAATGCATGAAACCTTCAATTGCCAGAGAGGAAGAAAAATTATTTGTCACAGAAAAATTCTAATGCAGACTGCTTTGGGTTGTTTTCATGGTTTTTTCATATTAACATTTTCATAGCTTCTTCAGGGACGCTAAATTTCAATTCTTTAAGATTTAGTATTCTTTACCAGCACATTTCCATGGGTCCCACAAGCCATGGCATATTTGCAAAGTGCATAATAATTTGGCCTTGTTTCAAACCTGCTTTTCTTTGGCTTGCATCTCCTCAACCACCCTCCAACTTCCCCCACGCTGTGCTGAAAGTCCTAGTCTGAAAAGCAGCATTCACCTGCTGAACGGGACTCAGCAGCCTATTTGAGATACATAAATCCTGCCTAATTATGATGACACATATAGTGACTGTGCATGGCAGTTCTCCCTAGCTCAGTATAAGGATGTATTTCTGACTCTTTGTCCACTCCACCCCTACTATGGTGTCAAGTCCTATTTCATGTTTTCATTCTGGCTCAGTGCCCCCATTCTGTGCCAGTGGGAATCATCCATCTGCCTCAGCTTCATGAAAACCATTATTGTATAACAGAGACCCTAAACATGACACCATCTCTTCTGGAGTTTCCAGTACCCTTTCATTGACACCAACAGCAAAAACAGAAAGGGCTGAACACTTAAGCCAAAGAAAGAAGTGGAGAGCAGTGTGGGAGCAACAGGACTGTAATTCCACATAGTGGGCCGGAGGGAAGAACCACAATAAGGAGAAAGTGACTAGTAATGACGGGGATGAAGAAGTTCGTTTACTGGCTTAATGTCAAAGAACATAAACTATTAAATTGCCACTAAATATCACTGTAATCTGAAGGTGCTTCAGAAAAAGCAAGGCAAAAGGATTTTACAGCAGTATAACCTATGAGAGAGAAGGAGGAACCAGAGATGAGAACCTAAAAGAAAATAGAGTCTGAATGGATAAGAATAACAAAAAAATTGGAGTAAAGCCAATCTTAAACACAAGTTATAAGGATAATTACAGAAAGATCACACTCTCATTAAGAGGCTAGTCCAGGAAACCAAGCTATATTTAATGGCAGTAACCAGAGAGAAAACAGAAGATGAAAGTCTCAGGGAGATGAGGGGGAAGCTGAATAAGGCTCAGATTTTTTTCATGCCCTTTTGAAATCTGCAGTTATCTGGGAAAGCAGTAGAAAGTGGAACAAACCACCTGTTTAACCTCTACTAACATGCTTGAAATTCAGTTCCTCTAAAGAAAACATTTGAATATTTTTAACACTACATCACTTAAAGGGCTCATTTGCAGTTCCTAAAAATGCCCTAACATCGTACAACTGAAAACTTCCTGCTTTTCTTGACAACTGAAATACATCTCTTCTGCTTCATACAAGATCAAAGAAGATACTGGCATTCCTACTTGGGTACATTCCTAAAACTGAAAATCAGGCGCATTCCTTGAATTTTAAACATTGAACAGGAGAACTGCTTTTAAAATTTCTTCTGAGAAATCATTCTTGGTCAACAGTTTCTCCTTTTACTGCCTGCTTTGTTATCTCTGTCAGCCTGGCTATTACTGCTGTAATGCAATTTTCTGCTTACTTAATCACACAGTATCTTGCATCTATATAATGGCAGTAATTTTGAAGATTAATTAGATACAATATAAAATTATGCTTAGATTGAAAGGCCAGGTAGAGTCTCTCACTTCCCTATACTCCAGATAGCATGACTGAACAAGATGGGAAGGTGGCTAGATCCCCAGTCTCAGTGTGCCTGCTAGTCCCTAGTAGTAGTTAGCAAGGGAAGAACTACTGGTCTTTGTAAAAACATGTGGGAAACATCATCTGTAAAGTTAGATGCCTCTGACACACTTGAACACACATCCTGTATGAATATTTATGTAGGTACAGTGTATCAAAGCCTCTGAAATCTTGTTGCCATTAGTTTCACATTTCCCTCCTAGTAGAGAAAAAAAAGAAAAAAACCCCATAATTTGGTTCGTTTTGCCCAGAAAACACCAAATATTTTCGTTTCTCCTCAGCTTCGCAATCATCAAGTTGTACTTCAGCACTCCTTGCAACGTTCAGCTTTTGGCTGCCATATTGTTTGCCCCCAAAACAAGTTATAGAAGAAAAACAGTTCAGCAGTAAGAATTTGAGATCTTAAAATAATTGGTGCAGAAGTAAATAGCAACACTAACCTCTTTCATTTTTTCCAGTTCATTCTGTAGTGCTTGTTTGGCAATTTCAACTTCTATAAGCTGCTGTCTTAATTTTTCATTTTCATCTTCTGTTATAGTACGTTTTTCTTCCACATTTTCTAACTCGTGATGAAGTCTCACGGATACATCTTTTGCAACCTAAATTAAATGGTATATCAAAAGTAAGGTTAAAAAAAAACTACTGCTGCAGTGCTTAGTGCCTAAGCAACCATTTAGAAGTTAATTCTGGATGTTTTGATGGAAGAGGTATGTAAGGAAACAGGCAGACAAGGACATCCACAGACAGAATTCTAAATTATTCTGAATTCAAGCAAATTCCTTCCAAAAAATGGTACATTATTCTTACGGACTTCACTGGAAACCACATGAGACATTAAACCCCAACTCCTTCTTAGGTTCTGTCACATCAACAGTTAAACAGGACCTCCACTATTCCTGGAGACAGCGCATTATCTATCTTCTCCCAACCACAGCTAGCTTACACTTTTCAATGCACTAAAGCACATTCCCTTCAAATACTTGACATGCAACAGCATGTAAAAGCAGGGTCCATCTTCTCCAGGCCTTCCCTACCTGTGGCTACCTGTGACCACAAATGGACACGTTTGACTCTGCTAGTTTCTCTCTCCTTGCTGGACAATTAATGAAAATATTTACTACTGTTGGCTCATTTTAAGATTAAAATACGAACAAACAACATTTTTACTGACATTGTGTTTACCCAAATGATGTCCAATACTTTCAATGAAAAACGAACACGAAGGTTTTTGGTCGTTTGAGGTTTTTTTAACACATTTTCACAGGAATAGAGTTAAAAGGTATATGACAACATCTAATTCCTCTTCCTCCAGAAAAGTAATGAGAATCTTGCCCTGCAAGCCACTTGCACTATATTTTGTGAAACCACCAGAAACTATAACCACACACCAAAAATATTTAAAGATACCACTAATCACTGTGTTGATGGTGATTTAGACACATAGACACATAGTTTGAAAAGCCTTATTTCCTGCTTTTTTTAGAACTCTGAAAACATAACTAATCCTACTTAGCATTAGCTAGGGGAGTTCAGCAAGCTGTCCTTCATGGCTTACACTTGAACCATCCTTATGTTAGTATTTCAGAGAGTTCTTCAACATACTAAAACACTCGAGAAAAAATAATAACTGTAAGCAAGCGTCTGGAAAAATCCAATCTATCAGAAATCAGCAGCAGCTAGTGACTCAGCCTCCCTTGACAAGAAACCCAGTGTGTGTGAATTACAGATACAACACTGCAGTGTAGCACAAGATCATTCAATAACCTCCCCCACTGCACACGCACTCAAGACACATAATGCCCAACAGAAGGAGCGAGTGGAGGGGAATTTCAATTATAACCATGCTCCAAAGAGACTGCAGAATGAGCTGAGAAACACACCACAGGGCTTTAGTTTGATGTCTTTTCCTGCACTTAGTAATAAACTGCTCATCTGGTTGTCCAACCAAAGCAAATGGAAAATCATGGGGGATATATAAAACAGCACCCTAACAGAACCTGTCTTCAGTCTATAGATAACAGCCTGGATCAGTAAATAAAACCAAATTGTAGTATCATTACTGGTAGCTGGTTTTTTGAAACAAAATATGGTGGAATAGCTACTAATGCAGGAAATAATACAGAGCATTCTAAATCACATGGGAAATAGGACTCACTTATGCAAGATACATTTTAATACAGGCATATGCAAGACACATTTTAATACAGCTATCTGCAAGACTTTTATCTCTGAAGGATCAAGTTCCCTCATACATTGCAAAATGAACAGTGCAAAATGAACAGTGTCAATCTGGACAGTCATCCTTCAGAAGAGGACATGGAAACACTACAGAAAACTGCACATGAGTTATAACTATGGTTAGCCAGCACCCAGAATTCTATTAGGCAGAAATTTGGCATTGGGCATTCATCCCTACTCCAAAGCAGAACACATTCATGAACTGTGAGAACACTGCAGGAACACTGCTCCTTTCCAAAGAGTCAGTCATATTGGGAAACACATGGGAGAAATGCTAATTAAAGTGAGCTCTTTGTCCAGTTCAATCCAAGGCCTGAGCTTCTATCTCCTATATAGGCAGACAAGCACCTCAGCAGAAGTGCCCTCAACAATTCCCTCCCCAGCCTGCATGTGTATGACTTGCTATAAAAGTAACATTCAGCCAACAAAGAAGCCAGCTCTATAAACCAGAATCACAATATTCACTTGGGACATGAAGGCCCATGTTCAATTTCTGCCTGCAAATGTGTGTGTCTCAACTGGTCACCTAAGCATCTTTCTGAGTGTGCAAAATATCCCTTGTTTTGAACAGAAATCCCCATGAAAAGGGGTGATTTTCCTTCTGACCAGGAAGACTCTATTTTGCCAAGAACCACATGGGCAGCCACAACAGAAAACATGGGTTTTGAATATGCACAGAAAAGGATTATCAAATAGAAATTTTAATAATGATGACAAGCTGGAAAACTTTCAGAAAAAAATTATCCAAACTGGGCCAGGGAATAACATACTCTCAATCCATCATACTTACAAGAAAGAAGTTAAAAAGTTACCTTGTTCATAATCATGTATTAAATTCACAATTTAAACTGCAGCCCAGAGTCCACGTGCCATTGGTAAGTAGAGCCCTAGGCAGAAGTGTGGCCAATAAGGTCACATTTGCTATACAGAGGTCTGCACTTCCATGAGAAAAGGTCAGCTGACTGGGAGACCAGTCAACTGAAAAATGTTTAGGTGTCCTGGTTCAGAAGGAGTTTTCAATGTCTAGCAAATGGAAGCAGAAATTAAACTTTCACCTATGTCAAGAAAGGTGTTTTTTCTCTGTAGCTGGACCAATCTAGAATGGAGATGATGGGTATTTCACCAATGACAGTCTTTAAACAAGGACTGAAACCTTTCCTCAGCAGTGGTCTGTGTCTCATTCAGATCCTATGCGTGAAATGCAGTTGATGACACACTGAAATTTGATGGGTTTTGTCTAAGGTTTCAGGTGGATGTGAAAAACCCTGGATTCATTGAACATAACAGCAGTTTTTTTACTGACAGCAACAGAGTAAGGATTTAGTGTTGTGACTGCAAGTATTCAATCTGCTTGCCCACTACAATCCTTCACTAAAGAGTGACATAATCCCCTCAAAGTCAATGGGGCTGTTTGGTGAGGTTGGTTTAATTTTGCAGTGGAAGGGTATGTTTTGCATTCATCATAAAGGGTCCAAAACCTTCAGCTCCTGACTTGCATTTGAGTCACTCCTTAAACATCACCTTTATAAAAAATGATAGGATTGAAGCTGAAAATAGCCTATCTACATACAAGAAGGGCTCCTAATACTAAGAATGGCTTGGCCGTTGCTATTCTATGAGCTGCACTGGGTGCACAGCGGAATGGATGGAAACGCCTGAGTCATGAGGACCAAGAGCACGGTTGTGTCTCCATCTGAGACACTCCCTTCCCCTTGACACCTGCTCACGTCTGTACCTTGAGGTCCTGCTCCATGCTGCGTATGAGCTCGTTGTCAATCTCACCGGTCTGGGCATAGCGCAGCCTCTTGCGCTCAGCCTTGCGCAGCCGGTACTGAAGGATCCGGCAGTTCTTGTTGGCTCGCTCCAGTTCATGGCGCATTTCTTGAAGCTGACAAGCATCTTCCTCAAAGAAACTGTCCCTCATCTCATCCATCTCTGTCCTCAGCTCATCTATCTCGTTCTGGCACAAGGGCGAGAAGGGGACAGGGATGCAACAGGTGGGTCAAAAGCACAAATGTCAGCACGAAGGCAGCCAAAATGGAGCTCCGCCCCACAGGGACGGCAGGAAACTACAACCCAGCTCATTATAAGCACCGCAACGAAGCAGGGAGGCGGCACTGCTCGCACGCCCCATGACAGAGCCATCTTAACGCTGCCTCCAGCGCTCCTGCCGAGAGAGAGGGAGGCCGGGAAGATCCCTCCCGGCGCGGGCATGGGGAGACAGCCTGCCCCCGCCCGGATCCGCTTCTCCCCCACCCCCGCCGCCACGCCGGCCCCTCACCTTGAGGCTCTCGTTCTCCTCCCGCAGCTTCTCCATCTCTTCCTGCATCTCCTCCTGCAGGTGCGGGCTCAGGCTGCCTTCGGGGCCGCAGCTCCTGCCGTCGCCTCCCGCCTCGCCCTGCCGCAGCCCC